>CM059188.1:73251663-73356022 GCA_030323885.1 Branchipolynoe longqiensis
CAAGGTCTCGACGAGTTGACCCCTCGGCCTATTGGCCGTGCGGTGTTGTCGGTCCAGCCTGGGCGAGCGCCCCGGCCCCGAAACCCTTGACCGAAGTTTGAACTCGGTCTGGTTCCTCTGGTGAACCGTCGTGGACGAAAATCCCCTCGTGACTTTTTGAAACGAGGAACTTCCTGTTTCTTCTTGCCATCCATGTTTTTGCCACTCTTGGCTGCAGTCTCTACCTCTTTATAGAGGTATTGTAGTTGACCGCCAAACATCTTGGTGTTATCTAAGGGTTCCCTTTAATCGGCTCTGGAGCAAGATAAAGCGTAAACTCCTTCCCCTCATTATCGGTAACCTTCTTAGAGCGAGCCACTTCCTTGCCAGCATCTGTGCAAACTGACTTGAAGACATTTTCATATCTTCGATACGACAGGTAATTACCTGCCGCCGCTAACACTGCAATGCCTTTGTCCATTGTCTTAGCCAAAGACGAGAACTTATTTTCACTCTGCATCCTATTAGCCACAGGAACAATAGCTGTTAGGGTAGCCAACACTGCCTTATGCACTGTGTGCAACACATCCTCAAACTTCTTACGGTCATCCGTCATATTGACATCCCGATCCATTTCTTTAATGATGGAGTTGGGAACACCCTTTATGCCTGTTAACTCATCTCCTAACTTGGAGATAACCTCCGCCGGTTTAAACGTGCGGAAATGACCATTCACGGTCTCGCGCATAAGCGTAGTGGTTTTAACCCGCTTAGCCTTTGGCTTCTCCACCTTCTTAGCCACTTTAGTGCCAATGTCCGCATAGACCCCTTCATATATGGTGTCTGAGTCTGATTCCGTAGAAGTAGACTCAGTGGACGAATCAGAAGAAGAATATTTCCTCTTCCTCTTCTTCTTTTTGGACTTAGTCTTCCGCTTTTTGCGAAAACCAGTCTCTGCCCGCTCCTTGGTGAATTCATCACCCGAAGAAATCACCTGTTTCTTCTTCTTCCTCCGTTTAGGAGAAGGAGGAGGAGGAGCCTTAAGCTCCACCGCTGAGTCTGTGTCCAAGAAATCCTCATACGAATCCTCTTGGACACTCGGCCTACGCCGCTTCCGAGACACGGGCGATTTGGAAGTCAAGATGTGGCTTTCCAACCGTGCAAAGCGAGCCTCCCAATCTGGAGGCGCAGGCACATCAGGCACTGCGTCCTCGTCCGGGTCGGAGAGGATATGCGCCCGGGGCTGTGTCGACGGCCCTGCCGACAACACAGGTGAGGAGTCGTACTCCTCGTCCACTCCACTCGGAACACGCCCCTCGGCTGCTGCTGCACCGCGCTTACTCCGCTTCGTGGCCATCGGGAGCTGAAACAAAGATTTTTGGTCAGTCCCGGTATATATATATGTCACAATATGGTTGTTTCAAACTCATTTGGACATCTATTGGTGTTAAAGAACGTGTTTATACCGTTATAACACAGGCGTAATAAGCTAAATTTGTGCGTGGGTTGTGGGTCAAGCCCAAACCTTACGCGGGGTCGGGACCAGTGTATCGGCCCGCCCATCCCTCTGTTCCGCACACTTCTCCCACCTGTGACTACTACGTCAACAAGTTGGAGAAAATGCTACGAAACTCGGAGAAACGCCTGAAAAAGTTTTGTCTAGGGGAGTCTATAAAAGAAACCCAGGAGCATCTCCAACATTACTCTCTATTAGAGTACGAGAGAATTTCCACATGAGATAGGGCGAAACCCACATCTCTACCCATAGTCACACGGTGACCCGGGTGTTGACATAACCGCTAATGACCGGTTTGGTTCCTTCGAGAAACCCACTCGAGTGTTCTATCCTTGGTTGTTTATAACCAAATAACTCGTCCAAATTGGACCAACGAAAGTCTAAACTTTCCATATTGATGCTCTAATGCATCATAATTAAGCTAACCACAGTTTTTATTATACTTACTGCGTATTTGCTTGTATGTAGACTAATTTTGCCGGAGCAACCCAACGACACGTTATCCAGTCGTGAGTTGTATATGCTAATTGCTGGTACCGGACGTGCTTACCTCTCCCTAGCCTGAGGCTAGCCTGAGGCTGTTTACCGAGGTAAAATATATATCTATTGCATGGAATGGCCTGAGGTGCATACATGGTAATGCAGCGCCCTCAGCCATAGATGTGTGCAGGGTTGGTCTTAATGTGAGGCCGGACAGGGTACATAGGGTGTGTGTCAGGCAGGCACTGAAGGCCGCTGCACCAAATAGGCACAAGTAATGTAGAGGGCGCCCCGGGCAGTGCTGTGGGTGTGTGTGTGGGTGCTGTGGGTGGGTGTGTGGGTGGTGGACCGACAGATGCTGAATGTATGTGTCTCTTCAAGGAAGAAGATGGCCGCATGCACGTATGTGGGATGGATCATGGACATCAAAATAATAAAGCTGCACTTCCATTGGAGCTGCATACTGGGCCCGTATGCATGAAGAATTATTTGTCGCCCCTGATGGTAAGGACCGAGTTTGGGGTAGCTCTCGCCGGGGGGGTGTCACAGGGTATGCATGGAGCCAAAGCGGCAAGGAGGTAGCTACCCTTGTAGTCATTTATAGATTTGGGAAATCCCTCTACGTTTGTAGCCATATATTAGGCTGAAATCTATTAAATGCTATCATATTTAACAGATTTACATACGCATCACAGTGAACAAAAGGTGAACAAAGCGAACAAGCTTCTAGGCATGATACGCCGCTCGTACACATATCTAGACAATGACACGGTGAAGACACTGTACACGTCACTGATCCGGCCGCACCTTGAGTATGGCAACACGGCTTGGACACCGAAGTTCAAGAAGGACATGTCAATGATTGAGAGTGTACAGAGATACAGCCTAACAAAATCAGAAGCGGATGAGTATGAGTAATAAGTGATATTTCATGAAATTAACCCTAAATTCGAAGCAATATTAATGCTGCCGCCGCAACGGCGGCGATATTAGTATTTTCGAATCGACGAAT
Organism: Branchipolynoe longqiensis; assembly: GCA_030323885.1. NCBI lineage: Eukaryota > Metazoa > Annelida > Polychaeta > Phyllodocida > Polynoidae > Branchipolynoe > Branchipolynoe longqiensis. The sequence goes on from CM059188.1 coordinate 73,254,651, forward strand.
GCAAGCAACCGCCGCCGCCAGTATGGAAAGCGACGTCGATGCGGCGGCGGCGATTTGTTTACTTTACATTCGTCGATTAGACACTATTAATATCGCCGCCAATGCGGCGGTAGCCTTAATAACGGTTCAAATTTAGGGTTAAATTGATAAAATGTCACTTATTACGTATGTAATTCTGTTAAATATGATCGCATTCAATCGATTTGGCCTGAGTCGGTCCCTACCCCAGTGACGTCGATGCGGCGGCGGCGATTTGTTTACTTTACATTCGTCGATTCGACACTATTAATATAGCCACCAATGCGGTGGTAGCCTTAATAATGGTTCGAATTTAGGGTTAAATTGATAAAATTTCACTTATTGCATATGTAATTCTGTTAAATATAATCGCATTCAATAGATTTGGCCTGAGTCGGTCCCTACCCCCAGCCCTTATACCTGCTACTGAGTGGGGGTAGCTTACCCTACTTTTACCCCCCGGGGTTTGCCTACCCAGGTCACATTTATAGCGACTTTTCGCCGCTACCCCGTATATCCCCTCTACCCCCAGGGGTAGAGCGCTACCACCACCCCATGCATACGGGCCCTGGTGTCGAAACCAAAGGTCTTACTTAGATTTGATACTACTATTATATCAAACATAGATACTTGTGACCTTATTAAATGTTTGTTGCAGTTTGGTGATCCTGTGCTATGCGGCCACCCTTGAAAACAGGTACTCACTTGATAAATTACAATATTGTCCACAATTATTGTGTCCTATCATCATGCATCGAGAATATATATTTAAGGAGTATAGTGGGCAGAATTTCATGTACAGTATAACCCCATTAAACCAAACTTGAAGGGACCCTAGAAATTTGCTAGGATTACCCGATCATTGGTTTAACCGAGCTTTGGCTTCGACTTTGACTTGGCTTTGGCAAAAACACGGGTGCATTATGATTGTAATATACAATGTATGTGGACACTTTGATTATTGTTTTTTATGTATATACAGTATAACCCCGTTAAACTAAGCTTGGTTAAACCAAACAATCGGTTAATCCAAACTTTTTTCAGTGGCCTGGCAAAAACCTACCATTTATCATATAAAAAAGTCTCAGATGACCTTATTACCACATGAAAGTTTGGTTTAATTGTACTGGCAGTGGCCTGGGGCCTGACAATTTTGTTTGGATTAACCAATACTTCGGATTAACAAACTTTGGTTTAACCAACGTTTTTATATGATAAATGGTAGTATTTTGCCGGGACGCCGAAAATAGTTTGGGTTAACCGATTGTTTGGTTTAACAGAGTTTGGTTTAACTGGGTTGTACTGTATATTTGTTATTTATTATTGAGACTTGTTCGCTTGCCATGTAGCATGGCATGTCATATATTGTGTATATATCCATATTGACCAATCGCTTGCAAGTCCGGGATCGCACAATATCGGCGCTGATGGGGTTCCATGGGTTTGCTGTGCTACTTGGTTAGTAATCGTCCGATTTTCAAATGTTTCTACTGGTAAGCATGATTCCTAGACAAGATAAGCAATGCATGTATATAAGATGTATATTGACTTATGGGAGTATAAACATAGGACATATCCCTGGCAGTTAACCCTCGCTGAGCTAGATGCATGTATATGTGCATGGCGAGGTTCCTATTCCTGCCGTCCATCGTATAGCACCTCTGCCATGACTGCAGGAGGAGTGATACATTATGTGAGGTGTAAAGAACTTATGCAAATCTTATTCATGTATGTATGGACTTCTCCTGTATTATTATTGTTCTGCTACTCTAATATTACTCTAATTTAACCTCCTTTTTATATGCTTTTTTCTATTCTGGGTTACTGGAGGGTGTCCAGCGGCCTGGAGAGCGCGAGGTTTGCTTCCAAGCAACTCCCCCTAATTCCCCTCATTCCCTCCAGGTGGCGCCTCAGCCACCTGCTATCTGCCCATTTCGCACTAGCTTTAACTTGTGCTGCGTGCTCAATTTATAAGTCATTGGTTTGACTCGACCGGGAACCGAACTCCTGAACCTTGCGTACGCGAGGCCCGCGCTCTACTGATTTGGCCACTGCGCCCGGTAATACTTGTAAACAACATCACGCCAGGCTGAGCAGGCTGAGCAGGCTGAGCAGGCTGAGCAGGCTGAGCAGGCTGAGCAGGCTGAGCAGGCTGCAGTAACTAGCCGATATTGACACGTCTCCAGACTATGGGAACCTCAGTGGGCACGACTCCCACCACTCCCAGCTGCATGAGACAGCAATCCCTATAAGTCACACACTGCTCATATTCAAATACAGAGCCGAATTCACTGTTATGTGAGGTTTAAACTACTTATGCAAATATTATTCATGTATGTAGGCCTAACTATCCTGTTTTCTTATTGTGTTTCTAGTATCTGCATCTACTCCTGTAACCTCCCTTTGATATGGTATTGTGTAGTTGAGTTACTGGAGGTGGGGGTGCAGTCTGAAGAGCTGAGGTCTAAAGGCGCTAATTCCCCTCCTGCACTCCAGGTGGCGCCTCACCCCCCTACCATCTGCCCATTTATTCTGATCCTTTTGATTTTGACTGACATTTCTTTTTCATTCTATTGAAGCCTGTTCATATTTCTAGAGAAATATATTGGTTAAAAATAGACACCATATTCTTATTTAAATCTTAGCTGAAAAAATAGTTCTTCTTTTTTTAAAACCAAAATGAGCGGGCATTAAACGCCCAATAGGGCCTAGATCAGCCAGAAAAGGATAAGTAAGTTAGGATCTGTAAGTTAAATATAAACCCTGATGAACTTCTTATTTAGCTCGCGAAGCAGTTGTGGAAGCACAACCGATAGATTACGAGAAGTGTACACTTTTCATTGGTCACCTCTGTTACCACTGTGTGGCTTCAGAGAATGTTAATGTTATGCAAGTGGAGATACCGTTTACCGACTCAATGGAAATTGTTTTTAACATTAAGCAAAAACTACTTAGTCAGCATTATTGGAATACACTGTTTGTTTCTTAGGATTGTATATCATAGCAGCATCTAACGTCATAACAGGACTCATATCGAGTGTGTAGTACTCCTCCACTGGCAGACTGGGCTTCCGGCACCTTGACCCGATTTCCTGTTTCGATTTCCGATTTCACATTATTATGACATTGAGCAAACCAGTCCATGCCCTATCCTATTAATTCTGGTCACCAGGATACGTAACGGCAATAATCAATTTTAGTCGGTCAATGGCTTGACTTGACCTGATCTATTCATGATGCAGGAAACAAACATTGGGCTTTGATCTAATAAAGAAAAGAAGTATGTGGAAAGCAATGCAGGAATGGTGTAAGAGGAGTTTCAGAATAAAGGTGATCCTCCTGCAATGTCTATACATTGTCATAGAAGTAATACAAAAAATCACAAAATCCTATATGATTGAGGGGAAAGGTCGAGCTTGAACAGATCAATTTTGGAGGCCTGGATTCAAACAGTGGATTCAAGCATCAAATTCTCAAAACTAAAATAAGTAGCTAGATTTGATTCTACATATCTAACTTAGATACTGATGCAGTTATTAAACATTTGTTGCCAAATAACAAATATGTTCCCAAATAGAAGGGCATGCTGAGCCAATTTAATAGAACTTGTTACTGAAGAAGCCTATTGTGTCACAATTTTGGCGTGCTTGCCGAAACTAATTTGATATGTTTACACTGCAAATATCTAAAAGGCTAGCCAGTTAAAATAAAAGTTACTTCAAACTAAAGTAAGGTACATAATAGCAATTAATTTAATATATTTATCTCAGAAAAATGACAGAAACTTAAAACCATTGGACTATGCAACTTTAAAAGCCACAAGCTCCAAGTGCTCTTGTTTAAGGGGCTGTCACATTACAATGCATCGCGCCAACGTATGCCGATGTATGTGATTTTTGGCAGCTATTTCAGGATACGTCGCTATGTGTTACCCATGCGTTAGGCGCTCATTGGTATACGGCAATGTACGTCAACATTTCTTTGAGATACAGTGTTGCGTGTCAAGGGGTCAGCAAAATTTTGTGCATGCACAAAACTTTCGACAATGTTCGACAACATGTGGATTTTACGTCGGCTCTACATTATGTATACATTAGGCATATGTCGATGTACGTTAGACGTACATTAGACAAACATTGTTCACTACATTGCAGTACGTTGACCTACGTTAAAGGCAGTGGGAACGTACAGTCCACGTACAGTCCTCATACTGACAACGTATGATAACATCTCTAACATACATCTAACATACGTCTTATGTATGTTTAGCATTTCTCCAGCTTCTCTTGACGCATGTAACATATGAGGCGTAGTTCTGGTGGTCGAATAACCCTATATAACGTTCACCGGCATTCTGTGAATGTACCGTGAGCATAATTTGAGCGATTTTTGCCCGGAAGGACGTTAGCCATAAGGTGGTCATATGTTGGCCATACACTATGTATATGGTATGTATATGTCCAACTTTGCCCCCCTCGCCGAAAAGTTTCATGCTTCTCAATGTAAAAACATATTTTTCACATTGGCCACGCGCTTGCGAGATGCGTTGTAATGTGACAGGGCCTTTAGACCACACAAGGAGAGCGCTGGCGGGTGTAGCTTGCTAAGCCATTGAATGGTGCTCAGTTATCAGGATAATGAGATACAGGAGGTGAGTGGCATGTGATTCAGATAATGGGACGATAGGCAAGGCAGTGCATGAAGAATTGAGGCTTTGAATGGCAGGGCGATAAATGCATTAAATTAACATAGTTGGTTGCTGGGGCTTTAAGTCCTGGCAATATCTAAGGTCATATCAGGGCGGGTACTGACTTGTGACAGTGTGCACTCATGACACATTCATAGTGCTGCCCCACTGGGAAATCAGGCCACCAGAACCAATACCCGATATCCCACTCAGGCACTGAGCGAACCAGTCCTTGCCATATCCTATTAATACCGAGCACCAGGCTAGGAAGCGACAAACAGCAATTTAATAAGTCATGTGTTTGACTTGATCGGGAACTAAACTCTCGAACATCCGCACGCGTGGCACGCACTCTACCAATTCGGCCACTGCGCCCGGCGAGGCTTTGAAGAGCAGAGCCCTAAGTGGATTCAATTAACATGGTTACCACATTAGTTAACTAACTCCTATAGATGAAGTTAGAGCTTATTCCTATATGAAGACAGTGTGATACTAATTTGCTTTATATTCTAGCAACATTTAAGGTCATATCAGGTTGGGTACCGATTTGCAACAGTGTACTCTCATGGCGACTCGATAGTGCTGAATCGCTGGGAGACCAAGCCATTGGCATTATGACACAAAATCTCACTGAGACAAATTATCCTGATACTGAAATATGCAGTGCTTGTCCTAATCTAGTAATGCCAAGAGGCTGGCGGTATATCCACAAGTATCAATTTAGTAAGTCATTGGTTTAACTCGGTGGGGAGTAGAACCTTCGACCTTCATCACGGGAAGTTAGCGTTCTTACCGATTCGGCCACCGCGTCCGGTACAAAACAAATAATCAGTATCCATAGTAGCACCACTAATTAGCTACATATGTTTCTACTTCCACATTCAATGCAAATTAATGGGCATGTTTTGTAATTGTTACTGCTGTGTAATGGAATTAAGTTGAATGCAAGTTGGTACAACAATGCTAGGGTTGCCAACATCGGAAAATGAAAAACCGGAAGATCTTAAGGGATGGTATATTGGGGGTGTCAAGAAAAATGCTAAAATCTAACATGCTCTGTGGTGCATTTTGGACACAATAATCCGTAAGATGGATTTAATATTACTAAATGGAAAACCGTAAGATCGGTGTAAGGCGATGATGGGGACATCAAATATAATACACCTTATGCCGAAACCATAGAGGTTGGCAGCCCTACAATGTGAGGACAAGCCCAATCTCGGTTAATGGCAGTGTGGCCTGTCACTTCACACCTCACTATTATCCCGCGCTGAGTCTCCCACCTCTGGCTTCTATATTGCAAGTTCTCTGTGCGCACCGCTGGGTATTCGTCGGCAGATGGGCGCTCGTTATTCCACGTCACTAGCAACACGCAGAATAGGAGTGGACCCTGAGAGGACAGTGGGGAGGGGTGAGAGGGGAATGGGAGGGGAGTGGGAGGGGGAGTGGGAGGGGGAGTGGGAGGGGGAGGTGGAGGTGGAGGGGGTGGGGGTGGGGGATGAGGGTGGGGGATGAGATATTATTGTAATACTACCCTTATCCCAGCCTACCGGAGCCATAAGAACCCTACCCCAACACCAGTTAATGTATGCATGTTTGTGTTATGGATGAGAACAGGTCAGACCTAAACATGCTGAAAAGGTAGGTCATTGTCCAAAAGTCGGCTGATGTTTCCTTTTTGTGCTGAAATCATTTAAACAAACAAACACTGCTAATCCGCTTATGTGCAAACATACGACAGACTAGATCTGCTTCATTCCAGGTGTGGCCGCCTATAGGGTTAGTTGTTGGAGTTTTACGTCCTAGGAACATCTATGGTCATATCAGGACGGGTACCAACTTGTGACGGTGTGCGTTAATGGCAACTGTATAGTGCTGCCCTGCTGGGAGACCAGGGTGCCAGCACCATGATGTGATATCCCACACATTCACATTATCCTGACACTGATCCAACCAGTCCTTACCCTGGAGTAATAATGCCGAGCGCCAAACCAGGAAGTAAAGAGGTATCAATTCTTAAGTCATTGGTTTGACTCGACGAGGGTTCCAACTCATGGGTTTGAATCCCACGAACTACCAAAACGGGAGACGGACTCTTAACTCATTCGGCCATCCCGTCTGGTCCAGTGTTCAGGAAATGGAAACTATCATTTTAATGAGGCTCATATATCGGGCAAATACATCACCAACATAGCCTGTTGTTCGGTATTATTAGGATAGCGGAAGGAGCAGTGGAATGAGGAAAACCAATTGTTCGCGATTGAAATTTCCCCTGCTTAAACAACTGTAGTAGTATACTCTGACCTCTCAGGCAAGGAGCCACATAGGCTGGTAGACGTGGATATGGTAATACAGTACAACCCCATTAAACCAAGCTAGGTTAAAACAAACAATCGGTTAATGCAAACTTGTTTCGGCGGACCGGCAAAATACTACCATTTATCAACAACAAAAGTTGGTTAAACCAAAGTCAGTTAATCAAAAATATCGGTTAATCCAAACAAAATTGTAGGGCCCCGGGCCACTTCCAGTACAGTTAAACTAAACTTTCTCATGTGGTTATGATAAATGGTAGTATTTTGCCAGGCCGCCTAAAAAAGTTTGGATTAACCGATTGTTTGGTTTAACCAAGCTTGGTTTAATGGGGTTATACTGTATATACATACAAAAAACAATAATCAAAGTGTCCACATACATTGTATATTACATTCATAATGCACCCGCGTTTTTGCCAAAGCCAAGTCAAAGCTTGGTTAAACCATTGATCGGTTAATCCAAACAAATTTCTAGGGTCCCTTTAAGTTTGGTTTAATGGGGTTATACTGTAGTAGGCTACTCAGGGCGCCTAGCTGGTGTAATGGTTAGGACACTAGCCCGCAATGCAAGATACGTAGGTTCGATTACTGCTCTACCATTACGACACAACGAATCTACTGCCCCCCCCCCCCCCCAACACATTTGATTTAATTCTTCTTTAAATGAAACATAACACAAATTAATGCCAAGTTCCCATTTTAAATGCAAATTCTCGTGCATTACGAGGGAGCCTTGACAATACGGCAATATAGTCATACAGCTCCCTCACTCCGACCTGCTGAGTGAACACTCAGTGAAATATACCACTTCTCGTGTCCCCACCCCTGGGGTAATGACCACACTCCATACACGCCCTGTAAATGGGGTGTTGCGTTTATTGTCAGTCACCTCAAGGTTTAATTGAGAAGGAGGCCTGTCTCCTCAGCTGCTCCGGTATGCACTCCGGCTCTGTGCATATATAGGACATTGACTCTTGGGTATATTGTAACTGTCCAATATCCGGTTGTCTCAAAAGATGCCTGTGCTACAAATTCGCCCCGCTATTTCCACCCGGATAATTAAGACACTGGTTAGTTGGTTGTTGGGGTTTTACGTCATGACAACAGCTAAGGTCACATCAGGACGGGTATTAACTTGTGACAATGTACACCCATGGTAACTTTATAGTGCTGCCCCACTGGGATACCAGACCATCAGCACCATGACCTGATATCCCACTCAGTCAAATTATCCTGACACTGAGCCAACCAGTCCTTGTCCTATCCTAATAAGGTGGAGCACTAGGGTAGGAAGCGTCATGTATCAATATTTAAGTCTTTGATTTGAATCGACCAGGGTTCGAACCCGTGGGCTCGAATCCCAAGATCTACCAAAACAGGTGACGGATGCTCAACTCATTCGGCCATCCCGTCTGGTCCTATGTATATATATATGTATATATATATATATATATATATATATATATATAATCAGTATGGTGTGGTGGTTCCCGTCGTTTGCTAAACCACTGCTGGACACCTATGGTTCCATGACCAGGATTCTACACACGATGCACACTGTAGTGTTGAACCGTCCATGTGTATGTACGCTACCTGGATTTTTGTAATGTTAAGTATGAGACTTAACATTCCAGACAGACGAGTGGAATAAGATGCACTGACCTCCTCAGGTGAAATACAACATGCACAGATAGATATGGGGAGGATGACTGTATGAGGAGTCCGCCATGCTAATGGTCAGGACGCTCGTCCTGGAATGGCAGAAGTTAGGTTCTAGTGCCGTTCTAGGCGTGATATTTCTCTTCATTTGAAAAAACACACACCGAGCTATCCCTAGACACACAACAGGCTGTGTATCCATAGACTGTTCCCTTGTGGCGTGTTCCCTTGTTCTGTGTTCGCTTGTGACCTTGTGGCATGCCACACAGACAATGAACCTATGTTTTCATTAGTGGTCCTCCCCATAGGTTGGACCCAGGGACCGTATGGCCTTGTGCACGGCACGTGTGATGTACTGAGCAGGAACACAGAGAATAAACATGGCATTGTCTGTGTGGCACATCAGAAGGTCACAAGCGAACACAGAACAAGAGAACAAATCACATTGGAACAGGCTATGGATACAAGGCCTAAGATATGAGTGATCCCAGATTCAGAAAACCCATCAACTGACTCCAGCATCGACAGGAAAGGACTGTGATTACCTTTCATATAGGACACACACTGCTACCGTTCTTTCAACAGCTATTAGTTTCCCAGGTCACTTCTTTATGGATCTAAAGGCATTAGAGAGCAGATGTCTGCGTGTTTAAAAGAGGAAGACAAATCATACAAAAATCATACAAAAAACAATATTATTTCAGTGGCAAATAAATAATGGGTTTGATGGTCTGTATTTATATATATACCGGGCGCAGTGGCCGAATCGGTAAAGCGTAGGCGTCGCATGTGGGAGATCGGGAGTTAGGTTCCCTGTCGAGTCAAACCAATGACTTATAAAAGTGATACTTGTTGCTTCCTGCTCAACAGCTTGCCCCACAACCTGCTGCTCCAGGTGCTGCACACAGAGTCAACCCCCTGACAATTGCATGAGATCTGCAACCACTGGTTCTGGACTCTAATCTCACGGAAAACTGGAAATTATTCAAGCAAAAGTGGAAAATCATCTGCATGATTGCACAGCTGTATACCTATGAGAAAAACTACAAACTGAACCTGTTTTTGCACTGCCTAGGTGACGACGCGCTGTCTATCTACAATGGGCTTGACTTCCCAAATGATGAAGACGATAGGACAGTGGCCAAGGTAATGACAAAGTTTGACCAGTTTGCCATTGGGGAAGTCAAAGAAACTTATGAGTGGTATCTGTTCAACAAAAGGTGCCAGTAAGAGAGGGTGAGAACTTTGAGAACTTTTACTCTGCTATCTGCACACTGGTCAAGTCATGCAACTACTGTGATGGATGCATCAACTCTATTGTGCGAGGCCAGATCGTCATTGGCATAAAGGATACTGACACACAGAAAACCCTCTTGAAAGAGAGAAAGCTTACTCTCCAAACAGCGAATGACATATGTAAAGCAGCTGAGAAAGCAGCAGCGCAAGGTTGAGTGTTCAAACCTGAAAGCGTCAACTAGCTGTCAGTGAAGCCTCAAGCATGGAAGAAAAAGAAAGGCGTTAGTGAGAAGCAGCCAGCAAGGTCGGGCCATGAGTGCAAGTTCTGTGGCAAGACCCAACTACTCAAGAAGGAATTCTGTCCTGCTTGGGGCAAGATTGGCACTTTTTGCTGGCAAGTGCCCCAGCGCAAAGAGGGTACACAAGATTCAGGTTGCTGAGGAAGACAACTACAGCTCGGAGGGTGAGTGGATAAATGCTATCCACTCCAAGGGCAGCAGACAACTAAAATGCAAAATGCTCATCGCAGGCCAGGAACTGGTTTTTCAGGTTGACACTGAAAAGTATGCCACTAATGTCAAACCAACGGAGAGAACTCTACAGATGTTGAATAATACAACTACCAAGCCACTGGGTGTCTGCCGGATATCTGTGTGCAACCCCAAGAACATGAGAAAATACTCCATGGAATTTGTGATGGTTGGTGATGGTCAAACCCCCCTCATAGGGCTGAAAGCAGCTGAGCAGACGGGCCTTGTCCGGATTGTCAATGCAAATGTTGACCGAGTAGCAACTGTCAAGACTCAGTCTGACACTGAGCCCTACCCGGAGGTCTTCGATGACAAACTGGGCAGTCTCCCTGGAGAAGTGCACCTTAAGGTCTATGATATGCCATCTCAGTGATAATGGTTCACTGTCGCACACCTATAGCTATCAGTACAAAGCTAAAGGAGGAACTGGATTGACTCGAGACCCTAGGGGTGATTGCTAATGTCAGCTCTCCCACTCCTTGGCTGAGTCAACTCGGGATCGTCCACAAGAAGTCTGGTTCCCTCCGGATCTGCATAGGTCCAAAGGAACTCAACAAAGTCCTGATGCATGAGAGGTACACTCTGCCAATCCTGGAGGACAAACTCCATGAACTCGGGCAATCAGAGCTATTCTCAAAGGCTGACCTGTCCTCGGGATATTGGCATGTTGAACTTGATGATAAATCGAGTGCACTGACCATGTTCCAGACCTCCCAAGGAAGATACCGATGGCTTCGTCTGCCATTCGGCACTTCTGCCTCAGCAGAAATTTTCCCGAGAAAGCTCCTGGAAGCCCTGGAAGGTCTAGCTGGTGTGGTCTGCATAGCTGATGCCATCATTATCCATGGCAAAGAATTAAAAGAGCATGATCAGCACCTTCACAAGTTCCTCAAGTGCTGCAGTGAGGTGGGAATAAAGCTCAACAGAAACAAGCTAGAACTCAGGATGTCCAAGGCACCGAAACGCCTACAAAATCTACTGCTACATACTCAAGAATACTCATACCCTCTTGAGTATCCTGAAGGAAAGAGTATCACAACCGCTGACACACTTTCTCGGGTTCCACTCCCAGGAAAGTCAAAGGGTGAAGTCGTCAAAAACGTCTTCTACACTCCAATCAAGAAAAACCAACTTGATGCTATCAAGTCTGCTACTCTGGCCTATGAAACCATGTCGCTACTAAAAGGGATCATCGTCAATGGCTGGCTTAGCTCAAAGAGGGACTTACCTTCAGCCATCACGATGTACTTTGAGTAGCGGGACAAATTCACCATCCAAACACGAAACAGTCAGTGGTTTTCCAGCCCTAATGAAAATTGCCACTATACAGTAAACACATATATAGCGATATAGACAGACAACATCAACAGTGGCTCTCAGCTATATAGGCTTCGATTCCTACTCTAGCAATGGTTGTGATACATGAGTCTATCTCGCATGTTTGACTGACTGCAATAGTGGAGGAGATTTAATTTGATTTCCTTCCGAATGTGTAATTAAAACATGCAAGACGGACAAATACATATAAGGTGGCATTTATTTTCAGTTATGTCAGAAGTTATCAGTCAGTATAGGCATCATGGCTCGAAGACACTTAACCCTACCCATTTAGCTTACAAGCTGGTGTGGGTGGGATGGCAAATTAATGAGTGTATAGAACTCAGTGTTGTCTTTTTGAAATTTAGCGAGGCAGTGAGAACATCTTAGTTAGTCATTTCAATATGTGAATGTCTTTAAGGCTAGGTGGCGCATCAATCAGCAGCCATTGGTATAGTTTGGTTCTCACTTGATAGCTGGCGCCTTGTGCGTCCTTATTAACAGAATGCCATCCGGACTGCGTGTTAATTTACCCATGTCGGAGCAACATGAACAATTTATGTAAAATAGTTCGATGTTGGGATATGAATGATTGAATTGTTTGTTTGTTGGAGTTTTGCATCCTAGCAACATCCAAGGTCATAACAGGATATTGATATGAATGGGCATGAAGGAATATTAGGGAATATTATTTACTAGAAATGGGAAATGCGGTAGCATGCATTATATAGAGGTATAGAAGAGGATGGCACATTAACTAAGATAACAGATGCACCGAGGATGCATCTGAGTGCCACTGATGCGTCATGAGTCGTGTGAACTGGTAAGCCACTCAGATCCACGCTCGGACATCTGTTACTTTTGTTAATTTACCATCCCCTTCTATACCTCTATATATATTCCGTGTTCTATGTGACGCCATGTCTAAGATGTCAGTGCAAACTATTACATGCATATATGGATATTGATAAGCCCGTTATCGCGTGTAATAAGCCCTATAGTGTCCTGCTCCTCTCCCCCACCCCTCCTCGGGGTGGGGCGGGGGGGGGGGGATACCGGCATGCCTCACTTTACCTCCCCCCAACCATCTGCGGGGCTGTTCACTCCAGTCCCTTGGAAGTTTCTATCATTGTTTACATCCCTGTATATATGCTTACGTAATAATTAATATGAATAAGCAATGCATAGGACCGACCTCTGCTAAATGATCAGAGAATTATTTTGTTATTTATCAACACAAGTATATTATTAACCAATCGCTGCCATCCACCCTGTATATGCACTGTGTTTATGAGAGGTCCATCAAATTATGCGAGTATAAATCACAGAAGGCAATATTACCTCATGCTACCCTATTTCATATATAACAAACAATAACAGTGCCGCCGCCGTCTGCCACCGCCCCCCCCCCCCCACGTCCCCCTTGTGCGCTAGACCTCTGTTAGGCACGGCGGGAAAGTGTTTCTATTTTTATGAATACATTAATATTCATGCAGATGTAGATACACACTGCGGGAGGGGAGTACCACACCGAGTTACTGGCGTGTTGAGAACCGCATAGCCTCAGGCAAATGAACGTTAATGTACCAGCCACAGTCCTAGTTTTGCACATTGTTTATGTTGGTGTGTGAAAATGCTTTGTTTTAAGCGGACTGGGTATGCATGTTCGTTTGTTGTTATTTTATGTCTTACAACATCTAAGGTCATATCAGGATGGGTACCGACTTGTGACAGTGGGCACTCATGGCAACTTTATAATGCTGCCCCACTGGGAAATCAGGTCGCCATAACCCTATAACCCACTCAGTCACATTATCCTGACACTGAGCTAACCAGTCCTTGCCCTATCCTATTAATGCCGATCGCCAGGCTAGGAAGCGACAAGTGTAAATGTCAATGTTATTAGTTTGACTCGACCTGGAACCGAACTCCAGACCTTCCGCACGCGAGGCCCGCGCTCTACCGATTAGGCCACCGCGCCCGGCAGGGTATCAGGCAGACATGACATAATCTGTACATTGTAAGCATACCTCATGCAGGGGCAGCACCATAGACCATCTGACAGAAGACTATCTGGGTAGGTAGGAAGGGAATTTGTTTGTTCAGTGGGGGTTTTCGTTCGAGCAACATCTAAGGTCACATTGTTCATGTTCATGTTGAGACAACATGAGTAATTTGACACGCGGGGCAGACGGTCATTCGGTTACTAAGGACGCACAAGCAGCCACCTACCGAGTTAGAACTGAACTGTACCAATGGCCGCCGATCGATGCACCATCTAGCTTAAGACATTCACATATTGAAAAGACTAACGAAGACGTTCTCACTTCCTCGCTAGATTTTGAAAAGACAACACTGAGTTCTATACACTCATTAATTTGCCATCCCACTCACCCCAGCGTGTAAGGTAAACGGGTAGGGTTAAGTGTCTTCGAACCATGATGCCTATACTGACTGACAACTTCTGATACAACTAAAATAAATACCACCTTATATCTATCTACTTGTCTGTCTCGGGTGTTTTTAATCATAATGCAGTAGCATTATAATGCCGAGCCCCGGGCTCGGTGACAGAAAGTATGAACTGTGTAAGTATTTGGTTTGACTCCGTGCTAATTATATCAGGGGATGCCAGCTAGTGAACTTTGACTTAGCGATTCAGTCACCGGGTGGGGGTGGGGATGGGGGTAGGGAAGAGGGTTCTAGGAGGCCAGAAGGAGGTTGATTGATTGATGATGATTGAACACCACACTGGCAGCAAAGAGCTTTTTTCATGGTGAAATTCTTCTCCCATTTTTATCGCACGAAAAGATGTGTCCATCACATTTATTTATCTACATGGAAACTTTAATGAAATTTTGCAAAGTTATATTTGTGTTAAATGGATATATATCAATCATGGTGCTCGGCATTACTAAGATAGGACAAGGACTGGTTAGCTGAGTATCAGGCTAATGTTACTGAGTGGGACATCGGACCATGGTGCTGGCGACCTCATGTCCCAGTGGTACAGCACTATAAAGTTGACATAGGTGCACACTGTCACACGTCGGTAACTGTCATGTTATAACATTAGACGTTGATATTGATATGAAGTAAAGCCACAACCAAAAAACACCCCTCCAATAGAACAACAATTCCTAATACATGGACCAGTATCTAAGTTGGATATGTAGAATCAGACAGTTGATTGGTTGTTGGAGTTTTACGACCGGGCAACATCTAAGGTCACGTGAAACCAGGTACCGACTTGTGACAGTGCACACTCATGGCAATTTTATAGTGCTGCTGCACTGGGAAATCCGGCTGCTGGCAGCATGACCCGATATCCCACTCATTCACATTATCCTGACACTGAGCCAACCAGTCCTTGTCCTATCCTAATAATGCCAAGCACCTGGCTAGGAAGTAACATGCATCAATTTTGGAAGTCATTGGTTTGACTCGACTGGGAATCGAACTTCCGATCTCCCACACAGGAGTCAGACATAGCTACATGCTTTAGTTTAGAAAATTCGCAGCTGAACATCTGGACAGTAAATGGAGTCAGACCCCACGACAATAAAAGGTAGAGGCAGACAAGCTCGATAAGTAGTAGCGAGCCCGGGTAGGAAGAGGCGGACAGTACATTTGTGTGGAAGGGTTGATACCAAAGAGGTTCAATAACCTGGAATGAGTTTTTGATTTTGCTGACAAACACAATCATACTGCGCAAAACATGCTCCAATACCTTGTAGCCATTGCCCCACAGACAGGAGCTGGGGCATCATGGGAAGCCAGTCATAAGCTATGGCAAGAATATATTTATTATTTGCGTTGGAAGTCTTCAACTATTCTACATTGCAATTTACAGTCAATATATTCCATATGTGTCCTTCCTATTATGCCAACATAAAAGCAAGTTCTCTGTACTGTACTAATACTGAAAATATATACTTCAGCTATAGATATATATATAAATACTTGTATACATATATTTATATATTCTAGGTGAAGTATAAATGTATATATCCCTAGGTTTATTGGTGGTTGTTTTAGGCCATGGCCGCAGGAAAGGCCACACTCACTGTGAGAAGTGTTCAACTATTATTCTATTGCATTATTAGTAAACCATCGCTTTTAGTTTTACACAGAATAAACAATTTTACACTAAATTATGTGACAAATGACGCCTATGGTTAAGGCAAAAGCTCACATTCATGAACAATGTGGATAAGTAAACCAAAGTCTCACGTAAAATTTGTAATAAGTTCTTTGAGCTGAAACCAGGGTACACACTGTCTTGCTGTTTGTTCTCAAGAAGTCAGATCCGTAGCTGAAAAATATAGTATCGTAATAGGGGTGATTAAAATGGAAAATATTGTACTTAGAGCAGGTTTTCGAACACAAACTTGTTGCCATTCCAGGGCTAGCGTTCTAACCATTACACTATCTAGGCTCCATGATGCAATCACCCTATCCACTCCTATCTGTATATGTGGCTCCTTGTCTGATAGATTAGTGCTGACAACTATAGTATCTATATGTACATCATTTATATGCGATACCTCTCATAAACATTATTTTAGGGCAGCAATTTCCTAATATGAATATCCAACATCGAAACACTCTGTATCTCAAAGCTTTCATATCGATATTTCGGGAGAGTCATCGCTTCAGCAAACAGGAATAGTAGGACAGAAATTACAACTGACAAATATGAATATTTAACATCGAAAGGACTCTGTATCTCATAGATTTCATATCGATATTTCAGGAGAGTCATCGCTTCAGAAAACAGGAATAGGAGGACAGAAACTACAACTGACAAATATGAATATCTAACATCGAAAGGACTCTGTATCTCAGATTTCATATCGATATTTCAGGAGAGTCATCGCTTCAGCAAACAGGAATAGGAGGACAGAAACTACAACTGACATATTAAAATGTTGTCTAATGCCTGATTTACAAGGGGGGCCTCCTATGTTGCATATATGCCCTGAGAATTATTGTATGATAATTAGGCAGACATAGTCTCAGTACATCAAATTCCAAGAAATGCAAAAGAGTAAAAGCATAGCGCGTAATTTGTATTATATATTCAAAATGGCGCAGCTAGCTGTGGTCTGTACATGAATCTATGAATAATCAAGGCAATTTAAGAAGGGAATTAAGACTTCATTCAGGATAAGCAAGTTTGACAATTGTCTCATGCCTCATTCTAAATTCCATTATTGGAATTTATAGTACATTAACGTTGCATATTCCGATGGTTTATTTTTTTCTCATTTTCTGAGATAAATGTATTAGGTTGATCATTATTATAATCTAAGTTACTTTAGCTTGAAGTTGAAGTAACTTTTTATTTTAAATGGCTCAGTTTTGAGATATTTGAAGTGCAAACATGCCAAATTAATTGTGGGAAGCACACTAACATTATGACACCATAGGCTTCAGCAGTAACAGCTTCTATTAAATTGACTTGGTATTCCATTCTATGTGGCATCATCATCATCATGCTGTTGGTCGCGATGTGACAAAGACTGCTTTCATTACTTGACTGCCGCTCTCCATTTAGCTCTCTGCTATGAGAGTGATGTCCATGAGTCAGTATTAATGTCTCTCAGCTTCAGGTTTCTCTTGCTGGTATCCTTGAACTGGAGACAGTTGAGAATAGATACATTTCATGCAAGCTGCCTGCAAAAGTGTTGAAGTGCTGCTGGCTTTTGCAAGTTACCAGCAGCACTCTCTCGGGGAGCAAATAGAGGTTTCACAATGGCAAGAAGATGTCAAGACAGGCACAAAACTATTTGTCCCTGCAGTGGCTGGTCGGGAGATGTTGGGAGTTCCATACATCAACCACCCTTAATGCTGCAACAGTGACATGGTTTTCTGTTTAGGGTTGCTCCCTTAGCCTTCGGTTCTGTCAAGAACCCGTACCACAATGCAGTGGTTTACAACTCTGCAGGGCAGGGGCATCAAACTCCCTGAGGTGTTGCAATACCTGCAATACCTGCATACCTATGTTGCAACAAATTCTTAATCAGTTAATAACTGTGTCAGTATCTAAGTTAGATATGTAGAATCAAATCTAGGCCAATGCTTTGGTTAATACAATTTGATAATTTCAGAAGCCTGTGGTGTCAGAGCTTTGGTGGGCTTGCCAAAATTAAATTTGCATGTTTGCACTTCAAATATCGCAAAAGTGTGCCATTTAAAATACAAGGTACCTCAAACAAAAGTAAGGTAGATTATATCAGTAAACCTAATATATGTATCACAGAAAAATGACAGAAACTCAAAACCATCGGACTAATTGGTTGGAATCAGCCAGGGTTTCAATCCCACGTCATATCAAATTGAAAGGCGGACGCTCAACTCATTCAGCCATCCTGTCTACGCGCAGTGAATCAGGTACATTGTAAAATAATAATTCTCCAATAGAAACTTCATTATTATTGATGTGGCTGAGTGGTGCAGATATGGAGGTGTGGGAGATGGGTGGTGGGAAAAACGCTGTGAGTAGAACACTGGATGTGAGAGTGTAGTTGTGTGTAGGTGGCAGTGTGCAGCAACAATGGAGTATGTAAGTGAAAAGCGGGCGCCATCTTTCTTTAATCATCTACGAAAGACATTCTAGTTAAAGAAGCATTTGATCTATTGTCAGTTCGCATCTTTTGTATATAGCCTAGCTGCTGGTGGGGCTTGGAAGAAAGAGAACAATATCCTATTGCCTCCCCAGTGTGTTTATCCGTCAGGGGGATATAACATGTATGTTAGCAGGTAATGCATGGATTAAAAAATATATAGGTGCATTATATATGTATATCTATATGATGTATACTTAATTTTTCTATTTTAAACAACACATACTCCTACTTATTAGTATGCCTATGGTACAACTAAGTTCACCTTGAATATACCAAAAATAAATATTGCTACAATAGTGGTGGTTCTATTGGGACTATCTCTATCAGGTGTTTCAATTTTTCTTATCGGCAACTCTAATTAATGTTTTTGCCTTAAGTTATATTCTCCTCAGTCTCCTTGTTTTTTTCACTATTATATATCCTGGAATAATTGTGTAGCTCTCATAAATATAGAAGTTGTGAGTAGATCTGACAAAATAAGTTGCTCTCTCGTCAAGAATTGTGTTAACAAAAGAATAGTAACAAATAGGACTGGAAAGTATGATCATAAAGTAATATATCTCATGCTTGAAATAAGCTGACATTATTATACAATTGGGCCTATCTTCGGCAATACCTGTAATCTCAGAAGCCCTGTCACGCACACTATGTCAATGTACACACAGTTTGTAGGGTTTTTTTTCATACAAAAGAAATGTTCATAAAATATATAGATTTACATCAACATTTAGACAAATTCTGAAATGATCCAATTTAATACCTACCTTCTGATATTAATAAAAGGTATCCTTATAAAATTGATACTTGTTGATTCCTAGCCTGGCCCTTGGCATTAATAGGATATGACAATGACTGATTAGCTCAATGTCAGGATATTGTGACTGAGTGGGATATCGGGTATGGTGCTAGCGACCTGATTTCCCAGTGGGGAAGCACTACAAAATCACCATGAGTGTGCACTGTCACAAGTTGGGTCCCATCCTGCTATGACCTTATATGTTGCCAGGATGTAAAACTCCAAGAACCAACCAAGTAGTACAAGAGAATAGTGTATATATCTGTTCATTGTAGCCATTGGCGTCTTTTCTCTCTCCCCCTTTCTCCCTACCAACCAATATTAGTGAGAGGCATAATGCTGTGAGTATCAGTTCCGTGTGCAACATTCCCGGTAGGAAAGCTTCCATGGATGCTTCCCATCACCATTCGTCGCTCTGATAGTAGTCGGAAGAACTAAGCCTGTGGGTAGCAACTTACTGCGCATGCTCAGTTACAAAAAAAAGCTTTACAACTTCTATATTACCACAAGATGCTAGTTTGTATTCACCAATAGAACAGTAAATACCATGTGCCTGGCCAGCATACAGGCACTCAACGGGTTCAACAAACCACCACAGGATGTGTGTGCGTGAGGGGGTGGAGGGGCTTTGTTTGGTTGGGGTTAAGGCATTTAATTATATATTTGGCAAAGAGACTTTCAAAGTCAAATACAGCGATCGAACCCGCTGGTTACTGCCATTACTGCCACAGAGAGTACCTGTATAATGCACCTTTGATCGGAGTATTATTAAAAGTATTTTCCCAAGAGTCAAATTCCTGCACATGATTCTCCATGATTCTCACCCAGGATTGAAAAAAACCCAGGCATTGGCATGTCTGATCTGACTCTGGTTTGTTAGTTAGTTATTGTTTTATGTCCTATTAACATCTGAGGTCATATCATGACCGGTACCAACTTGTAGCAGTGCGCAGTCATGGGAAAACTATATGGTACTGTCCCACTGGGATACCACAGCCCTGTCACCATCCCACGCAGTCACATTATCCTGATACTGTGTTTCTTCCCGTCCACTCACCCTTGTGGGTACCTAACTATGGCTTTACCTGGTACCTGCCCGTTTGGTGACTTTTTTTTTATGCGAATGAAGACACTGCTTACCTGTTTTTTGTTTGTTTTTGTTTTTGGTCCATTAGTTGTTTAAGCAGGGGAAATTTCAGTCATAGACGACTGGTCTTCCTCATTCCAATGCTGGTCGATAGAAAGCCCGAGCCTACACTTTTACCGACCCAAGGGATTTTTAACCTCCCACACCACATAGACATGGTATGAGAGCAACCAGCCTTTGATGATGCTGTAAGTTATACACAGCGGTGGAAATCCAAATTGGCAGAGCTGGGGGCACGGGGAATCGAACTGCTGACCCTCAGATTAGGAGTCTGACCTAGAAAAAAGTCAGACACTCTAACCACTCGGCCACAGATAACACCACTGGTTTGTTAGTTTGGGGTTTCACAACCTGTCAACATTTAAGGTCATATCAGAACGGGTACTGACTTGTGACAGTGCGCACTCATGGCGATTTCGTAGTGCTGTCTAACTGGGAGACCAGGCCGCCAGCACCATGACCGCATTTATCACTCACTTACATTATCCCGATAGGGAGCTAATCAATCAGTATCCTAGTAATGCCATGCAGTGCACTGTACCAGCGTGGTTCTTCTCTCTGTTGTTCTTTAACCTAATAAAAACTGTCACAAACACATATATGTTCTACGTTGCTAAAGCCAGTACATTGGTGTTACAACTACAGTGGGTTTTCATAGAATTAAATAACAATTTGACTCAATGTTTTTCTATTAAATTTCCCCCACTTATCAGGTATGACCCATCCATTTGAATTGTCTCTTCTCGGATATCTTAAGCGACTGAATAGAAGAGGTGAGTTTTGTGGCAGATGAATGCTCGTTATTTCACTTCACTGGTCGCCTAGGAAATACGAACAGACTCTTTGGAGTCTAGCTTGATATTGGTTAGTTGTTGGAGTTTTACGTCCAGGCAACATCTAAGGTCATAGGAGGACAGGCTAGCTGAAGAAATAGTGGGCCCGGCGCTTTAATAGAGTGTTTGCTGACATGCCAAAATAAAAAGGGAAAGGGGGGAAAGTAGACAAACACAGAATAAAAAGGGGAGAAAAGGAAAAAAGGGGAGAGAAAAAACCATCCAGTATTTACAATGATCAAATTTATAGTGCTACCCCACTGGGAGACCAGGCAACTACCACCATGACCTGATAACCCACTCAGTCACATTATCTTGAAACTGAGCACACCAGTATTTGCCCTATCCTAATAATGCTGAACGTCTACCTAGGAAGCAGCAAGTATAAATGTAAGTCATTGGTCTGAATCGACCGGGAATTGAACTCCCGATCTTCCCGCATGGGAGGCCTGGGCTCTACCGATTCGGCAACCGCGTCCCGTGCCTAGCTGAAGAAGAAGTGTATCCGGGGTTTTGATAGTGTTTGCAGACATGTCAAAATATAAAGGAGAGGGGGGGGGGGAGTAGAAAGAAAATTGAGAGAAAAAGGGGTAAAAGAAAGAAAATGGGAGAGAACAAACTGCAGGGGCTACAGTGAACAGATCCACTATTATATACTCTTGTAGTACGGTATTAATGTGAAATAGGTCGATAAAAAGGAACAACACTTAAACCAAACGAGATGGAAATATCCAGTAGTGTGTCCGCCCGCCCGCAGATGGCGCTCTGAATCTGGCGCAGTGGTTCAGCGTTCAAAGAGAATGCAAGGGGCAGGGCGAGGTAGAGACACGATGAGCATGAGTAGAATCAAATATGGACTGATATGGATCAGCCTCAGACTTCACTCAATGCACTGCTTCACTGACCACTGCTTTCATCTAATCACGTGATCCGATAAACCCGACCCGGCACCCGCTACTTCCGGTTACTTCTACCCCCAACTCACCCCTCCTCACCCACCCCCATCCCCTCCCCCAATCTCCATTCTCTCTCCTCCTCCTCCCTCAACACCAGCGCCATCTACTCCCAAACTTCTTCTCCCCACCTAAGCTCAACCACGGCACACATACACTCCCGCTCCCCACCCTAACAGACAGGAATGGCCGAATGAGTGGAGCATCCGACTCCCGGTTTGGTAAAACGTGGGATTCGAACCCACGGTTACGAACGCTGGTCGTGTCAAACCAATGACTTAACAATTGATACTTGTTGCTTCCTAGCCAGGGGCTTGGCCTTATTAGGATAGGACAAGGACTGGTTGGCTCAGGATCAAGATAATGTGACTGAGGGGGATATCATGTCATGGTACTGGAGGGCTAGTCTCCCAGTGGCGCAGCACTATAAAGTCGCCATGAGTGTACACTCTAATATGTTGGAACCCATCCTATCACTTTATTGTTGCCAGGATGTAAAATTCTAACAACCAATTAACCAAACACCCAAACATACTATGCTCCCCCCCCTGCCACACGCACCCGGTATCGGACGGTAAGAGCCCTGGCTGTCTTCTCATGCAGGGAGGTCGTGGGTTCGAAGCCTGACCGAATCAAACTACAAACATACAAATCTGGTACTTGTCGCTACCTAAACTGGCAATTGGCCTTAATAAGTATAAGACCAGGTTGGTGTCAGGATAATGTGACTAAATGAAATATCGGGCCATTGTCTTGGTGGCCCGATCTTCCAGTGGAGCAGCACTATAAAGCCACTATTCATGCTTATTTCCGTTTAAACTTTCCAAACTGCTCTCGTGTACTCCTTCCGAAATAGAAGGCCACATTTGGGAATATCCTACATATTGTCATTGCCAATTGCCATGCTCAATCGAAGTAGGGCATGACCTACTTTCTGTTTGTTTGTTGGAGTTTACGTCCTGCCAACATCTAAGGTCATAGCAGTACGGGTACCGACTTGTGACAGTGCACACTCATGGCAACTTCATAGTACTGCCCCACTCAAAGATCAGGCCACCGGTACCATTCCCATTCAGTCAAATTATGCTGACACTGAGCTAACCCGCCCTTGCCCTATCATATTAATGCTTCGGACCAGGCTAGGAAGCGACCAGTATCAATTTAATAAGTCATTGGTTTGACTGGACCGGGAATCGAACTCCCGACCTTCCGCACGGGAAGTCTGTGCTCTCCGGATTCGGCTGCCGTCCACGGTACTTTTTGTAAACATCCTTAATGGGGTTTGATTGTTATTGCTCACCCACCCCTACCACCAGCACCAAACATCCATCCCTAGGTGGCTCTGATGGTGGCATATCTCCATACAAAAGGAAGTTATATGTGCGTTGCCTGTGTGCCTACTGTAAGGGTGTTGACTCTTGGGTGTATAGTCACCCCCTGCTGTCTCTCTACTTGGGAGACCCATGTACAAACAATACACTGCTCATTGCCACCAAGTCACTCATCGCCATATTTTACCCATAAGGCATTCCATTATATATACCTACGAATATATAACAGCCCTATATCGCTGCACATAGATCATCCGTTTTGTCAAACTATTACCTATAATATACTCCATAACATTTATATATGTATATATATATATACATATATATATATATATATATATGTGTGTGTGATGCATAATGCATTATGCAAGTATAAAGATGCATAAGGGAATTATTATTATTGTTATACTCTGTAAGACCCAACCCTGTACCAGTGGTGCCACCTCTGGCAGGCCCCATCCTCACCCGGATGTAGACCAGTGTCAGTTGCACCGGAGGATCTTTTCTTATATAATTGTGATGAGTGAGCCAGTCATATAGGAGTGAGGAGCGTTGGAATTAGCCGTAGGTGTCGCCATCGTCGGGCTTTTTTTGGCTGCTAGTACCCCACAGTGAATAATCGATTGGCATTGCGCTTACACTAATGACATTCATAATGGTGATCTACACATTACATATATGCACATAATAACTTATACAACACACACATATAATATACATACATTTTGTTCTCTTATATTGCACAAGTTCGTCCAGGAAATGGATTTCTAGCATAACAAGGGTGTATATTAATTTAGGTTTTATCATTTTATATGTGATTTGTCAATGAATCTAGCTCCATGCGATCATCTAGCCCAAGGCTGCCATTGTTTATCGCCATTGTCATGTTCCTGATGGTTTGCTCCCTATTATGAATGCCTAGGCTGAAGGTGGAATTAGGAAACCCTCACATACCACATATAAATGGGTGAGTGTTTACCAGGCTCAAACTCCATCAACTATCTTGGCTTGTTGGTTGGTTGTTGAGGTTTTACATCATGGCAACATCTAAGGTCATATCAATACGGGTACCGACTTCTGACAGTGCGCACTCATTATGACTTTATAGGTCTGCCCCACTGGGAGACGAGACCGCTAGCACCATGATCCAATATCCCACTCAGTCATATTATCCTGACACTGAGCTAACCAGTCCTTGCCATATCCTAATAATACCGATCACCTGGCTAGGAAGCGACAACTATAAATCATTGGTTTGACTCGGCCATGGTTCAAACCTGTGGGTTCGAATCCCACGATCTACCAAAACGGGAGACGGATGCTCACCTCATTCGGCCATCCCCGTCTGGTCCAACTGCCTTGGCAGGAAGGACAGAATTGCCTGTGCTATATAGAACTGGCGCATGTTGAAATAGTTGCGGTTTCTCGACATGTACCAATATTCAACAATTAGAGATTAATTCCCGAGCAGCTTATTTCATAGACTTGCAATGCATGGTGTGTGTATGTTTAATTACTCATCATGAGAGATATAAGTGATGGTAGGTTTAATGGAGTATATACCCAAGATACCTTTCTGCTTCTAATTATGATTCAACTTAACGTTGCATAGTCCAATGAAAGCATCGAATTTGTCAAAGTCAACAGAAGTATCCAAATGTTGGTCTACATATCCAACTTAGATATTGGCGAACTTATTAAATATTTCTTGTTACATAGAAGGAAATACTGAGTCAATTTAATAGAACTAGTTGCTAGAGAAGCCTATAGTGTCAAGAGTTTTGACGTGCTTTGCCAATATTAATTTAGTGTATATATCAAATATCAGAGAGAAATTAAATGAACCTTTCTTGTTGAATGGTGAAACTAAAGTAAGGTAGATTATAACAGTCAACCTAATACATTTATCTAAAAATATGACAGAAACTCAAAGCATTCTGACCAACCCACTTTAGGAATCACAATCTTCATTGGGTCCAGCAGCACATTGTCTCAATATTTGCACATTTACACAAAGTCAGTACTCATCCTGATATGAGTTCGGATGTTGCTAAGATTTTAAATTTTAATTAATGTAAAAGCCATGAGTGAAAGCGGGCTCCCACAAAAAAAGTGGCAATGGATGGTGTCGTTATCTTTACATAATGTTGCACTAATAATATTAATAGCATTGTTATCCTATAAATTATTAGCAGTACTGTGGTCGTTGGTGATGAAAATGATCCATCGAATACTGATGTAGTCGTAGGACATTAATGCTGCCCCATATAGCTGCAGTAGTTGTACTTGTAGATGACTAACAAGAATCCCTCGAGCTAAATGCTATATGCTAAAGAAAACTGTATATAATGGCTATTGTTAGCTCACTTTAATGCATAAATACTCTATGTATATTTTTTGTGGAAACAACCATACATCATCTATCATAAACAACGTTCATACTTTCTTCCCATTTACACCATTACAACTACACCTTGCCGCTCCACTCCCCAGACCCAGGGTTGCCAACCCTTATGGTTTCGCCGTAAGGTGTACACTATGTTATGTCCCTATCATCACCTTATGACTTAGATATTGCTAGGACGTAAAACAACAACAAACAACCAAACAAATCACCCTATGCCGATCTTCCGGTTTTCATTTTTCAATGTTGGCAACCCTGCAATACCAATAATATAGTAATATTATATCAATCTTACTAATTATTGTATCCAAAACAAACCACAGAGCATGTAAGATTTTCACATTTGTATGGGGCACAGGGGGAGTACCGCCAGACCTCCCTAATAGAACATCCATTACGATCTTTTGGTTTTTCATTTCCAATGTTGGCAACTCTGCCAGACCAGTTATCTCGACTCTTGCATTATGCATAGTATGCCATATATATTTTTGCATTTTTGTTCATCGTCATGCTGCTATACACTATGAAACCTCCGTGGTATCCATCACCTCGATTCCCACTATAAACAAGTGCTACCACAAAATAACACATCACTGCTGGAACGAGCAGTGTGAAGCAGAAAGCAGGATTGTGGGAAAACATCACTTTATTCCTAGGCAGTTATGGTCATCGGCACGCAGGCAGCTCATGTTGCATGTGAAGGTTGGTGGGTTGTTGGAGTTTGACATCCTGGCAACACCTAAAGTCATATCAGGACAGGTACCGACTTGTGACAGTGCACTCATGGCAACTTTATAGTGCTGCCCCACTGCTAAATCAGGCATAACAATAATTCCGACTCTTGCATTATGCATAGTATGCCATATATATTTTTGCATTTTTGTTCATCGCCATGCTGCTATACACTATGAAACCTCCGTGGTATCCATCCCCCCGATTCCCACTATAAACAAGTACTACCACAAAATAACGCATCACTGCTGGAACGAGCAGTGTGAAGCAGAAAGCAGGATTGTGGGAAAACATCACTTTAATCCTAGGCAGTTATGGTCATCGGCACGTAGGCAGCTCATGTTGCATGTGAAGGTTGGTGGGTTGTTGGAGTTTGACATCCTGGCAACACCTAAAGTCATATCAGGACAGGTACCGACTTGTGACAGTGCACTCATGGCAACTTTATAGTGCTGCCCCACTGCTAAATCAGGCATAACAATAATTCCGACTCTTGCATTATGCATAGTATGCCATATATATTTTTGCATTTTTGTTCATCGCCATGCTGCTATACACTATGAAACCTCCGTGGTATCCATCCCCCCGATTCCCACTATAAACAAGTACTACCACAAAATAACGCATCACTGCTGGAACGAGCAGTTTGAAGCAGAAAGCAGGATTGTGGGAAAACATCACTTTATTCCTAGGCAGTCATGGTCATCGGCACGCAGGCAGCTCATGTTGCATGTGAAGGTTGATTGGTTGTTGGAGTTTTACGTCCTGGCCACATCTAAAGTCAGATCAGGACAGGTACCGACTTGTGACAGTGCACACTCATGGCAACTTTATAGTGCTGCCCCACTGCTAAATCAGGCATAACAATAATTCCGACATGGGATTAAAGCGGACAAATAGTGAACTACCCAAACATATGCAGATTTAAAAAAAGACCAGTCTTCTGTACGATGATTCCTCAAATATAGTCTTTAATAGCTTGTCTGAATTGGGTGATATGAGAGAAGAGGTGTGGCAAGGTCGGATGTGCAGCGTATACTGGCCGAAGGGAGTGGATTGGTGTCAGAGGAAGAGTGAGACTGAGTGGTAGATTGTGAGATTCGAACACACGGGTTCAAATCCATGTTAAGTCAAATTAATGACTTAATGATTGATACTAATTCGGTCCCAGCCAGACGCTCGGCATTATTAGGATAGGGCAAGGATTGGTTGGCTTGGTGTCAGGATATTGTGACTGAGTGGGATCTCGGGTCAAGGTACTGGTGGACTGGTCTCCCAGTGTGGCAGCACTATAAAATCGCCATGAGTGTGCACTGTCACAAGTCGGTACCCATTCCTGATATGACATTATATGTTGCCAGGATGTAAAACTCCAACAACCAACCGGATGGCCGAAGAGGTGAGGCTTTGCCAATGGGCAATGGGATGTATTGGGGGGGATTCCGACCAAATTTGAATGGGAGAATCACATCAAATCCAATTCATTGCTTTATCAATGAATGCATTATCAACTGTTGGACAGAGCACATTTCATATCTGTCCACATAGCAATCTTGGAATCTACATAGGATCAAGGAAATCTTAGGTTTTTATTAATTTTCATTATTTTCATTTTGGATATTATAACCATGTTCTTCTTTTATGCCCATCCCAATGTGCTGGACTTTGCAACGTTCATACTAAACCCATGCCGCTACTTCACTCCCAAGTAATCTCCATGGGATTATGGTAGCTATACCGTATAGGGACCTGGAAGGCTCTTTGCTGATCCAACCCAGTGTGGTCTTTCCCACAGAGCTCTCACCATTGCCAAGGCTTCGAAGCATTCCACCTATTAACCCACAATAGAGATCAAAGCCGGGCACATTAATAAGCCCATTATATGATGTTATCTGAAGATACCGTTGGGTGCGTAAGTAGAGGGCACGTGTGCCGTTCGAGATAACATTCACAGGGATAGCATCAGCGATACTGGTAATCATCAAAATACCCGTGGCTATTTTTATGTTCCATCACATAATCCCAGCAAACAAAATGCTATCTTCCCAATGACCCACCGGACGCGGTGGCCAAATCGGTAGAGCGCAGGCTTTCCATGCGGAAGGTGTGGAGTTCGAATCTCAGCCGAGTCAAAGGGATGACATTTTAAATTGTACAAAATCCAGCTGTACATGTGTATATGTACCTATATATACTCGTATATATATATATACATATATATATCCATCCATCTTTAACATCAAAAGGAGATTTTCATTCAGGGCTCCGTTTCCGAATCACTAATACATACAAGTACAGTGCTGTGATTTTAATCTAATCGCACTAAATCATTAGTCATGACGGTTTCTTTGCGAGCTGTCCAGAGGGAATGACACATCATCATGATAGATATGTAGAATCAAATCTGGATGACTGCTTTGGTTTTGAAAAATTGATGTTTTCATCGGACAATACAGTTTTAACTAAACTAGTTGTACCTGCAGTTATTTGCTATGTCCTTCCTTACCGAGTCAATACATCGACATTAATTAATAAACCTAATTAATATATCCCAGCATCTAGTTACGCAAGTGACTGACTCTCTGTCGATGGATGGTGATTGTATGCTGATCACGGCCCCATGTCATTTTTGGGGCCTGTAATATTCGAGTTGGCCGATTTGATAACCTTTCACCGAGACTCGGGCAGGTGAGTGATGACTTACTACCTTCCTATGGCGTGTTTGACTAGCGATAAGATTGGAGAGGATGATTGGCATTGTGAAAAGATAAGGAGGTCATTGAAAGCATAATTCGCCTAAATCTATTTTGGAGACTTAATACATGTATCGGGACTATATCGATGATATTTATTTACTTATAAATGAAATCCCATAATTGTCGACTATTCGAAAGATATCACAGTTAATTAAAATAGTATTTTCACACAGACAATTCCAAAAGAAGATAACGTTTCACATCCAGCACCCCCTAAACAAATCTGTTCGAGTCTCACTTTTCATCCCTGAACAGCAGTCTCAATTCGGTAGTTGCCTTGTCATCTTAGCTGGGAGTGGCTAGCCTTAGTTATGTTAGTGCCACATTTGCACCATTTGAGTATATACCTACCCTATGTGCTAGTGTTATAGTGGGGATACTCATTTCACGATGTGACTTCGTGAGGTCAAGCAAGGTATGAGGTTGTTTGAAGAATTGTTAGGAGTTAAGTTTTGAATGACCGTTGGTGAGTGCACACAGACTAAATCAGACAACCTTGCAGCCTTTATTCTTAGATGCCCAATGGAAGGTACCCATGCCAAAAGTAGCCAGATAGCACACCACACAGCTACGTACAAGCCTATGATATGTAAATAGGAGTAGGCTAGTCTAGTAGTAAGAGTAGAAAAAAACCCCACATATATGCCAAGAAAATCCTAAAGAATGAACATAGACTACTAACCAGACCAACTAACTATCTATCTGCTACTGAAATGCAGGCAATCAAATACCTTATCAGCAGCTACTGTGTGATAAGATAACACCAACACTACAGCTGGCCAGCATTGAAAACAAGCCTGAACACCCAGGCTTATATGCTATGGACAGTATAAATACAGCCTCAATACAAATATAAAATAAAATAAATGTTGTTGTTTGGGTTTTATGACCTGGCACCATCTAAGGTCATATCAGGACTTGGTCATAGAACACTACCTCTAGGCCCTTTATTGTAATTGTTAGCTTGGTGAAATTCGTCATCAGTGAGAGGTGGCCGGGTATACCTGACAGAACCACGCTTCATCGGGTCCTTTTGGTGTCATAACCAAAACCGGAAGTGGGACTGCGAGGGGGGGCACTTCCGGTAGTTGATCATGTCTGCTGGATCCCCAGAGCCGTGGCCCATCACCACCACCCCCAAATTAGTCACCGATTAAAAAATATGTGTTCAAAAACCAGTTCAGTTTTCTTGCGTCTATTAGCAAAGTCAAGTTTGCAACTTCCAATGATAGCCCATTGTTTACTGCTGTAGACAACTCCAGTGGCGCCATCTGCATGATATTTGAACAAATACACCTCCTACATCATTCATGAACATCTACCTTTTAATTAAAATATTCATGAGGTGTCCAGAAACGAGGTCAGTGTTTCTTTATGGGAGCTTTTCACCAGACTTGCTCCTCCCACCTGCTCGAGGCGTCCACAAAATGGTCCGTAATGGTTGTGGTACCCGTGTGGTTAGGATACAGACCGAATAGCCAAATTAGGTGCGAACTGATTCAAGTCCAAGTTTCAAAAACCCTATCAGAGTGAAACCAATAACTTTGAAATGTTATATTTGGCACTACTATCACCTGGTGCTTGGTATTACATGTATAATGGAATTACTGTTTGGCGTACTGCCAGAACCAGTGTTACTCATAGAACAGATATTTTGCACCGGACGTGGTGGCCGAATCGGTAGAGCATGGGCCTCCCGTGCAGGAGATCGTGACTTTGCTTCCCGGTCGAGTCAAAACAATTTATTCTTGTTGCTTCCTAGCCTGGCGCTCAGAATTAATAGGATAGGACAAGGACTGGTTAGCTCAGTGTCAAGATAATGTGAGTGAGTGGGATATTGGTTGATGGTGTTGGCAGTTTGGTGTCCAAGTGAGGCACCACTATAAAGTCACCATGAATGGCAACTGTCACAAGTCGGTACCCGTCCTGATATGACCTTAGATGGTGCCAGCATGTAAAACTCCACCAACCAACCCACTTCCAACTGACCCTTCTGAACAAATAATATGTACTGCAACAACATGCCTCCTGGTTTTAGAACCCTGCATTCAAAGCAAGCCACTGCATGCAGTGGCCGAATCGGTAGAGCGCAGGCTTCCCTTGTGGAAGGTCGAGAGTTTGATTTCCGGTCGAGTTAAACCAATGACTTACAAAATTGATACTTGCCATTTGTACCATCAAAGCCTGTTGCTCGGTATTATTAGGATAGGGCAAGGACTGGTTAGCTCAGTGTCAGGATAATGTAACAGTGGGATATCGGATCATGGCGCCGTCGGCCTGATTTCCCAGTAGTGCAGAACTATAACGTTATCATGAGTGTGTACTGTCACAAGTTGGCGCAAGTCCTGATATGACCTTAGATGTTGCCAGAACGTAAAACTCAAAACAAATAAATAAACAAAATTAAAACCAAGCCAATAACCTCAGATTTGATCCTTCCACCAATGCTAAGCCAGCAAAACAACTATTTAAAATGTAATACTTCTCAGCACTACTAAGATTGAAAAAAGGTTATCTAGTACTACATATCCAGGAATGGACATAACCTCGGGTCGACGGGAGGCTGCCAGCAACCGGAAGACTGGTTCATTTCTAGGTCAAGTCTAATGTGCTGCCACCTGCTGGTAATTCCGATATGACAAGGGCTAGTGTAGAGAGAGCCTCTACTGTGTGGTAGTGGGGCTCAAATGTATAGGTTAATTCCAGAACAGGCCACCCACCTCCTCCTGGGTTAGTCGGGCCTCAGTCCTCCAGTGAGGCATGGTGATAATGAACCTGACCTATCCCTCGCTCCCATCCTCTCCTCACATTGCCTAGTTACTCTGTGAGGTTCATCTCAGTGTCACCAATGAGCCCCCAATTTCTTGAAACATCAGACCCTTTATTGGTTCGAATTGTAGGCCATCTTGAAAATCAATGTAATAATTATCTGAGCATATTGATTATCATATAAACAGATTTTTGCACCCTGAAAGTACTATGTTAAGCCTAGTTCACACCAAACCAGATCAGAGGCCGGACGAGCCCCGACCCGTGATCCGTGGCGATCCGTGGCTCATCCGTTGCTGGTCCTTGGTGGTCCTTGGTGATCCTTGGCTGGTCCGGCCTCATCCGGGGTCAGCGCGGAATGTTTTTAAATGTTTAAAACATCCAGGGCGATCCGGGGAATGTTGCAATACGGGCTCGATCCGGCATCATCCGAGTGTAATCCGGGGGTGGTCCGGGTAGTGCGGGGGTGGTCCGGGGGATAGCCCGTGTCCCGTCCGGGGCAGTCTGGTTCATTTTTAAACTGGAAGAGCCACATTTTAGCCACAGCTTAGACCGGACTTGCCCCAGTTTAGACCCGACAGAGCAACCACTCCTGGACTGCCTGGATAAGACCCGGACAGGCCTGATGACCACAGATTAATCACGGATAGCCACGGATAGCCACGGATAACCACGGATTACTCACAGACTACCCCAGGATGAGTCCTCGTCCGTGGGTTGTCTGGGCCTCATCCGGGTAGTCTGGGGGTTGTCTCGGGCTCATCCGGGCTGATCTGGGCTTGTAGTCCTGGCTCGTCCGGGTAGGCGTGAGAGCGAGGCAAAAATACCGATTTTATCCAGGGGGAGTGGTCCATGGTCGTCTGTCTCAAAATCCGGGGCTCGTCCGGGTAGGTCTGACTTGGGCTTTAGACATCAACATGATGTTCCTATATTGCTAAGGAGTCGAGATATGACAAATATGATATTTTTAGGGTGGCTATTTTGAAATTCAAGATGGCAGCCAGTTACCATGGTGATGGTGATGGGTACCTAGGCTTATGTGAATCTACACATATTCAGCTATCTGTATGCCAAATTCTTTATTAAATTTTGCCCGATTCTTATGATATGTAACCCTTAACCGCTGGACTAAAGGATTCATAGTCCGATGAAAACAGCAACTTTTCAAGACTAAATCACTGTACTGGTGCAGTCATTATGTATGTGTTGCTGCATAGATGGAAGCCTAGGCCAATGTAATAGAACCTCTAATAAAGGCGTCCAGGATTTCGAGAATCTGAATCCCAGCCGAGTAAAACCCACTGACTTACAAAGTTGATACTTGTCACTACCAAGTCTGGGTAGGCTAAGCAGTGGTTAGCTCAGTGTCAGGATAAAGTAGTTGAGTGGGAAATTTGGCCGCTGGTAGTCTGATATCCCAATGGGACAGCACTATAAGATTGCCAAG
Organism: Branchipolynoe longqiensis; assembly: GCA_030323885.1. NCBI lineage: Eukaryota > Metazoa > Annelida > Polychaeta > Phyllodocida > Polynoidae > Branchipolynoe > Branchipolynoe longqiensis. The sequence continues at coordinate 73,288,213 of CM059188.1, forward strand.
AGTGCGTACTGTCACAAATCGGTACCCATCGTGATGAGACCTTAGATGTTGCAAGGAGGTAGAACCCCAATATGCAAATAGAGGCTGATCCATATGGATGTTGCTGTTAAGGTAGGGTGCATGAATACGAATGTCTTTCATGCTTTCCCTCCCTCCTCCCCCACCCCCTCCTCACACTGCTATCCTCACCGCCCCCCTCCTCACACACCCCTCCTCACACCCCCTCCTCACACACCCCTCCTCACATACCCCTCCTCACATACCCCTCCTTACACCCCCCTCCTCAAACCCCCCTCCTCACACACCCCTCCTTACACCCCCTCCTCACATACCGCTCCTCACACACCCTCCTCACATCCCCTCTCCATCCTCACACCCCTAACCCCCTCACACCCTCTCACACCCCTCCTCACATACCCCTCCTCACATACCCCCCTCACCCCCCTCACCCCTCCTCAAACCCCCTCCTCACACCCCTCCCCTCACACCCCCTCCTCACATACCCTCCTCACACACCCTCCTCACATCCCCTCCTACCACCCTCAACCCCTCACCCTCCTCACACCCTCCCCACCCTCCTCACACCCCGCCTCAAACCGCCTCCTACACACCCCTCTTACACCCATCCTCACACACCCTCCTCACATCCCCTCTCACATACCCCTCCCCCACATACCCCTTCTCACGTACCCCTCCTCACACACCCCTCCTCACACCCCCTCCTACATACCTCTCCTCACACCCCCCTCCTCATATAACCCCTCCACACGTCCCTCCTCACACACCTCTCCTCCATACCCCTCCTCACACCCCCCTCCCCACATAACCCTCCTCACATAATTCTCACACACCCCTCCTCACAAGCCCCTCCACACACCCCCTTACCCCCCCCTCCTCACCCCCTACTCACATATCCCTCCTCACACCCCCTCCTCACATACTCCTCTTCACATATCCCTCCTCACATACTCCTCCTCATAACCGTCCTGATATGACCTTAGATGTTGCTAGGACGTAAAACAACAACAAACAAACAAACCTCCTCATAACCCCCCTCCTCACCTCCCTCTCACGCAGCCGCCAGTCCCCATCTCTACACACACACACACTCCCTTTGACACACGCCACAAAACCACATCCACACGACAGGCAACGCCTCATCCCCCATCCCATACACCCCGCCTCCCGCCCCACACACACACACACACGTAAAAGAACCACAACAGCATAATGACTGCCCCATCTCACTCGAGGTTTACACAGGCAGTAAGGCTGGGCGCCCGAGGCCTTAAAAAGCGGCTGTGTGGGAACTGATAGAGGCCGGCTGGGTCTCAGTGTCGGCTCGGTGCGACGCAACCACCCGCCCCTCCTAACCCCCACCCCCACCCCCACTCCCACCTCCACTTCCACCCATCACATCACCACCACCTCAACTCTGATTGATCTGGATCCTCATTGCCCATGCTACCGGACGCGGTTGCCGAATCGGTAGAGCGCAGGCAGGCCTCCTGTGCGGGAGATCGGGAGTACGATTCCAAGTAGAGTAAAATTGATGACTTACAAAATTGATACTTGTCGCTTCCTAGCTTGGCGCTTGGCATTGCTAGGATAGGGCAATGACTGGTTAGATCAGTGTCAGAATAATGTTACTGAGTGGGATATTGTTGGTTGGTTGTTGGAGTGTTATGTCCTGGCAGCATCTAAGGTCATATCAGAACGGGAGTGGGATATTGGGCCACCGTGCCCGGCGGCCTGATCTCCCAGTGGTGTAGCACTATAAAGTCGACATGAGTGCGTATTGTCACAAGTCAGTACCCATCCTGATCATCATCATCATCATGCTGTCGGTCGCAATGCGACAAAGACTGCTTTTATTTCTTAAGCACCACTATTTTATGTGGTTGTGCATTTCATAAAAGCTGCTTGCAAAGTGTTGAAATGCTGCTGGCTTTTGCAAGTTTACGAGCAGCACTCTCTCGGGGAACAAATAGAAGTCTCGCACCAGCAAGAACACTTCAAGACAGGCACAAACTATTTGTCCCTGCAGTGGCTGATCGGGAGATGTTGGGAGTTCCATTCATCACTGCCCTTAATGCTGATATGACCTTATATATTGCTAGGATGTAAAACAACAACACCCGAATACATTACTTAAAATACACATAGTCCAGCCCGGTAGATTTCTCCCTAATGATTGCACTTAGAAGAGGACCGATTTTAATCGTGGGAGGAGTCATAGGGTTAAATGACCACGGCGGTGGTCATTTGCTGTCATTACTGGGGGCGGGGAGGCAGCCCGTGAAGGTGCGACACCCACATGTCAACCACTCAACTCCTGCCTGGAGGCTCACTCCCCAACAGCCAATCAGAGGCCCCTCTCCCACACTCTTCCTCAAGCCACTGCTTCCCCCTACCTCTCCACTCTTCCACTGACACTCGTCAGCTGCACATCTCTTCTAAAAATACCTTGATCGATGAAAAGATTCACCCAAATTGATTGACAATTAATCATCACCAGACACTGGCTGATTTATTTCACTACCGCATTAACTTACTTGATTGACAATTAATCATCACAAAGCACTGTTTGATTTATGTCACTACTGTATTGACTTGCCCGTTCATAAGAAACACTGTAGATATGTTGATGATCAATTTATCAGCATTGCATAGCTTCGTGCTCATGTCAGACTTCGTCTGCGGGCTACCTCGACTGTGTACAACCTAAAACCGAATGACCCGTTGGCGACGATTGTCTTGAGAATAAAGCTATGTTATTCCCAGTCATGCTTCCGCGTTCCTCCCTGCCCTTGCCAGTAATGGCACTCTAATGCGCATTGGACCTTGAAATGTTCACTGTTTGTGCTTGATGTGTCAGCTAGTATATTATTTCTTTGCACTTATACAAAGATCGCCTTCGGCCGGCAGTAGTGAAATTCTTCTGTCGTCAAAATGTGCACCGCACTATGAAACTGCCCCCACCCCCCACCCACCCTCCCACATTCCCCATCCTCCATAGTCGCCATCCTACATGGCCAGTAAATACATCATTTAATATGGCTATAGACAGGAATACAATAATATGGCTATAGTCTAAGTAAATAACCTCTGAAATAGAGGAATGGATAATATAGTTGTAGACTGGACTACACAACTTCTATAATAAAGGAAACATAATATGGCTATATGCTAGACTATACAACCTCTAACATAGATAAAGTATTACTACTACAGGCTGGACTACACACGTTATGTAAAAGAGAAACCAATAATACAGCAGTAGAAGGGACTAGACCACCTCTATAATAGAAGAAACATATTATGGCTACATAATCTCTAAAATAGATGATACAATAATACGAATATAGGTTAAGTACAGAAGCGATGAAATAGGGGGACAGATAATACAGTTGTAGGATGGACTAATCAACCTTTAAAATAGAGGAAAATAGTTATTTCTGTCGTATAAAATAGAGATAAGGAACTACATTCACCTTTAATGTTATCAACGAGTAGATGCACCTTTCACTGGCATATATTAGCAAAACAATAGGACTTGTCTTCGAATGACAAGTCTGCATCCAGACCAATATTGTCCTTACACTGCAGGTGTTCTGTCCTCGGAGAGACAGTGATCTCAATTAAAGACAGTTTGTGCAATAAACTCTATTTAAATCGCCGGCATATGGCAGGAGTCTCAGTGATCACAGACGGCGATAAGGAAGACAGCTAGGATTCAACCAAGAGACCATTTAGATAAAATTGAAGATGTTGCCTCTGTGTATGTCATATGCAATATTGAATATTCCCACAGACCACGTCAATGACCTGATATCTATTACTAAAGGTGCATAGTCCGATGGTTTTGAGTTTCTCTTATTTTCTGAGATAAATATATTAGATTGATCACTATAATCTATATTACTTTAGTTTGAAGTAACTTTGCTTTAAAATGACTAACTTGGGCGATATTTAAATTAAAAACATGTCAAATTAATGTCTGCATACGTGCCAACATCCTGATCCCATGGGATTCAGAATCAACATTTTCTGCAAAAGTGTATTATTATGCCCTTCTATGAAACATCAATTGCTTAATAACTGCACCAGTATCTAAGTTCAATTACATAGGTTCAATCAGCAAGTCATGCCCATTATATTACTGTCTCCTCACAGGGATGATCGTCAAATCACTCATATAGTCTAAAGGTAAATGGTTATTCTCCAGTCTACATGTGCAAAATAAGATCCCCACTATATTTGTAACCCCTCATTTTAACCTACTACTGTCTATATTGTTCATACCATCGCATCGTCTCATCCATAAATAGTTCATATGCACTATAATTGTTAAGGCCGGAAGACAGCGCCTCGGTGCTGAAAAAAGATGTTATTCAACTGGAATACAAAATTTGAAAAAAAAAAAATCGAGTTAAGGGTTTAGCTTTTAAAAATGTGATGCTTTCATCGGACTATGCAATTTAAACGAAATGTAGAGTGACTGATTAAAAATATTGTTTTCCTTCCAAGAAGTGAAATAGATCCATACTATAAGAAGCAACTTATCCTTCCTTCCATCGAAGCAGATACACAAATAAAAATAAAATAAAAACAGATTAACGTTGCATGGTTTTAAGTTTCTGAGATTTTGATCGTTGAAATGTACCTTACTTTATAGCTTGAAGTAACTTTAATTTTAAGTGGTTAATGTTTGAGATATTTGAACTTTGAAGTGCAACCACGCAAAATTCATTTTGGCAAGCATGTACATTGTAATAACTTTGACATGATAGCCTTCAGCAGAACCAGGTTCTAGTCAATTGCAGTATTCCCATCTACATGGTGACAAATAAGTGCACAAGTATCTAAGTCAGATATGTAGAATCAAATTTAGATAATTATTTCACTTTTGAAAATGTGACGTTTTCATCGGTCTATGCAGCTTTAAAAAATAGAAGTCATATGCTCATAGCGCGAGATATCTCATTTGTTGTTTGTTTGTTGTGGTTTTACGTCCTAGCAACATATATGGTCAGATCAGGACGGTTGTTTTCATGAGACTATGCAGCTTTAAAAAGCAATCCCTACGCGCATAACGCGTGATGGCAGCTCTTTTATATGGCAGGGTATTTAGGGGCCAAACCCATCCCCAAAATTCCCTTGACAATACGAGTAATATTTTGCCTGGACTAATAAACACCCACCAGGGGGCGCGTGGCTGGTGTGAGTTATATTGAGCCTTGATCAGATGGGCGGCAGTTCCGGGCCGTGACCCGGTCACCCATTAGACGTGCCCCACATACCATCAATCTACTGGCGGCCAGCAGTTAGTGTGTCCGCGCCTTGCTCTAAGCACCACCCCCTTACAGTCAGTAATCCCAGTGCCGCGTCACCACCTTGTGGCGACGGTTGACACTACAGGTTCTGTCAGGAACACCGGGTGTGTGCGAGTCTATTGTGTTAATCGCTACTCTATATGCGGATTTGCTCTATTCCACGCCATTGAGTTACCACAGTTTGGAGGGTGCTATATGGATCACTCTCCTGAAAACTGGTCAGCATGGGATGGGATTTTAAAACATCAATAACAAACTTCCTATTCATTTGTTTCCTTAGACTTTTCATATTCATGTTCAGATTTTATGTAAGAAATAAGGGAAATAAAAAAACTGTGTGAACCTTTGGTCCTTGTAGCTATGAAGTGTTTTTGTACAAAAAAACAACCATTTTACAGTCAGCCATTTGGAACATGACATATGGGACATGGTTGAATCCTTACTAAGATCTTGTATTGCAGTGATATATCAAACAAAACAGTTCCCAAATCAAAAAGGAAGTATTTATTAACATGTATGCATTCTTAGAGTAAAAAAGAAATTATTTAATGTCTTCAGAAATAACATTACAAATTTCTGTCACAGATGTAACCGGTGGTGTCTGGATGCCACACAAATATTATACACTAATTATTCAGTGTCTGGGAATTACCTCTTTTTTCCCATTATAAGCAGTACATATTTCGGTATATTATGCCATCATTAATATGCTTCTAAGTATGAAATTATTTAATTCTGCTTAGAACTTTATAAGCAGACTGTGTGGTGTCCTAACCATGTTAACATCTGTTAACACATGTTATGCTGCCATAAGACATAGCTTAATCATGGACCACACCTTTATTTTTTATCTCATCAATTTATATTTTACATAGATGTAAAGGGGCGATTTCCAGCTTTCATTTGCAACCCAACAGATTTTAAAATTTCAAATCTTAGATTTTAACTCTCCATGTGACACTTCTTGCCAGTTTTCAGGAGAGTGACCCATATATGCTTTCTGTTGAGGTTTTATATCCTAGCAACAGATACAGTTGTTATTCACATTTACTTGTGTATGTACCTACTGTGGACCGATTAATATAACTAGTATAATGCTGAGTCTGAAATAAAGCATTGAATTGAATTGAATACAGTAATACAAGGACTGTGTACCGACTTGATGGCAGTGCACAGTGACAGTGCTGCCCCTACTGGGAGACTGTGCTACCCGCAACATCGCCGCCATGACAACATATTCCACACCTCAATCGCACTGGACAAACCAGCCACATCCTTTAATGCTGCGTGGCAGGCTAGGTAGTGGCAAGTATCAACTTTGCAAGTCATTGGTTTTGATTGATATGTGCCGGGATGTGAACTCATGATCCTTCCACATGTGCTCTATGTGCAGATCACTTTATGCCAACCCCTGTCATCGTCGCACTCCTGTGCAAGTTGGTCATAATTGTGCGCGATGTTGTAGCTCCAAACAATGTTGCAGCTGCAAGATATGAAATAATACAGACCTTGCACCAGAGCTACATCTTACACATCTCCCTTCCACATCCGCCAACCAGACGGGATGGTCGATTGAGTTGAGCCTCCATCTCCCGTTCTGGTAGATCGTGGGATTTAAACCCGCTGATTTGAACCCTGGTCGAGTCAAACCCAGGACTTAAAAGTTGATAATTGTCGCTTCCTAGCCAGGCACTCAGCATTATTAGGAAAGGACAAGGACTGGTTAGCCTAGTGTCAGGATAATGTGACTGAGTAGGATATCAGTTCATGGTGCTGGTGGCCTGGTCTCCCAGTGGGACAGCACTATAAAATTGCCACGAGTGCACAATGTCACAAGTCGGTACCCGTCCTGATATGACCTTGGATGTTGCTAGGATGTAAACAGCAACAGGCAAACAAACATAGAAACTGCTGAAGTCTAGAGTTTTGGCATGATTGTGATCAAGTAGCTGCCTCAACTCGCCTCCTGCCCTCCAAGGTGGTGCTTCACCCACTTACCATCTGCCCATTTCGCCTTACCATCTGCCCATTTCGCCTTGCCTTATCTATTATCTCCGTCTTGTCTTCTAATTTGTTATGGAAGGAATTATTAATATGTTATTGCATACATTTTGCGATGCCATTGCCCATGTCCGTGGCTCTTTAAGGATTAAATTGCACATCATTTCCGTCATATAGAGATAGCTTCCATCCTAACAGTTTCTTGCGCATGCGCGTACTAGGTGTGGGTGTGGAGTGTGGGCAGCACACCAGGCGGCGGTGCTAAGAGAGTGTGTTCTGTTTGCATGTCAGAGACCAAACAAATGCACATGCGCACTACTTCCCTGTAGCACTCTGGCAGCCCGCCTGATGGATGGCACTGCGCATGACCCTGACTATGTCTCCACCAATCAGCAGGCCAGCAGACCTGGTCGTGACGAAGCTGGCATACTTGTGTTCCGAGTTCCGCTGGTCCCTCAGAAAGGATGGCAGCTCCGATCCCCAACACACCAGAAGATTGGTTGGCTATTGAAGTTTTACATCCTAGCAAAATGTAAGGCCATATCAGGATAGGGATTGACTTGTGAAAGTTTGCACTCATGGTGACTTTATAGTTCTGCCTCACTTGGAAATCAGGCCGCTGGCAAGATGACCCGATATCCCACTCAGTCACTTTATCCTGACACTGAACTAACCAGTCCTTGCCCTATCCTATTAATGGCAAGCACCAGGCTAGGACGCGACAAATATCAATATTATAAGTCATTGGTTTGACTCGACTGGGAACCGAACTCCTGACCTTCGTTAGGTGAGGCCCGCGCTCACCAATAAGGCCAGCTCGCCCGGTAACACACCAGAAGATGGAAGGGAGGAGAGGGTGCATGCAAATACACCATGCACATACACCCTTAAAAAGTATACTGATTGCCATCTCAGCCACTCTCCTTACTCACTGCTACTCAGGCGATTCCTGATAACTGTCTGCCAGTCACCAGCTTTAAAGTACTCTAAACAACTCATAAGGAAAAAAAGGAAGACAAGTCGTACAAGATTGACAGTGATAAGGTTGTGCTTTATTAGCTGAAACGCTTGTTCACCTACTAGCGACTGGCCACCCTGACTCACTTACAACCTGCTACACAGACTTACATGGTTCCTGCTTACATATATCAGAATCAGTGCCTACAGCCCATTGAACCTGGGTCCAATGGTTGTTTCCCACAGCTCAGTGTTTTTGAATTCTTATTCAGTACTTCTAGAGTGAGTGTGTCTGCATAGCAAGTGCAAGTAGGATAAGGTGTCTCTGCTCACACAGTCAGCCAATCAGGCACTCCTGACAGCCTGGGTGGGTGGCGCCCAAAAGGGTCACCTGTCACTCAACCCCAGTGCAGGTGGTGTCCATAATGTATGCAGAATGGCTGGTGGGCTTTCCCAGCAGTCCTGTGGTAACAAGTAGTTGTCATACAATTACAGTAAATATATGTAGATGCTTCGACTCCCTTTTGCACCCTTCCTGGTGCATGGAGGGAACATTTCTGTAACAAGTAAGTGTGTCTTTCTATCTGGACATCGTATCACAATCACGGTCACTGTGCGTCATAACATTTACAAATAGCTTTCTTATGTCACACAGGGAGTGGGCACCCATTGCTTTTCTATTACATAACAATGGTCCCCAACTCCATCGCCCGAGATATCAATGTTTTCCCCCAACTCGTCTACCACAACCGAAAGACAGTATATTTTTACACTATGATAAGAAAGATATTATATTGTGAAAGGTTGTGTACGGCCAGTTCCCCCTGTCTCTTGAACGCAGCTGGGGAATGACGAGGACAAGAATAAATGTATGCTTCCATGTTTTATTCACTATCTCCACCCACCGCACCATCAGAGAACCAAGTGACCCGCCCCTTGACCAGTCAGGTCCCAAGAAACTTCTCAATGTGGAGGAGGCATTAGCCAGACACAGTAGTGGTAGACACCTAAAACTCCAACAACCAACCAAAAGGAAAGTGTTATTTAACAACGCCTCTAGAGCTCATTGATTTTTATCATCACGTATTGGACATCATACATATGGCCATTCTGACATATTTCTTGGAGGAAACCCACTGCTGCCACATAGACTACTCTTTCCGATATGTAGCAAGGGGTCTTTTATATGCACTTTCGCACAGACAGGACAGCACTTATCACAGCTTTTGATGAGCCAGTTATGGACCACTGGTTCCAACACCCAACCAACCCACGTGGGAGCTCGTGCATTTGAACCATGACCCATTCAAACCAATGACTTACACAAAAATGATACACCAGGCTGGTGCTCAGCATTTATAGGATAGGGCAAGGACTGGTATGTTCAGTACCAGGGCAGTGTGACTGAGCGAAATAGTGGCTCATGGTGCTTGTGGCCCAGTCTCCCAGTGGGGCAGCACTATAAAATAAAGCTGGCATACGTAAGCACTGCCACAAGTGGGTACAAATGCTGACCTTAGATGTTGATAGGATATAACCGCCCAAAAAAAACTCACTAATTTAAGTGATTACGAATCAATGTGGATTACATACGGATTTGCCTCATGAGTCACAGGCCCCACATCGACTAGTGACTCTAAGGTATCTGTCTCCATGGTTCTTTGAACCGGACACGGTGGCCCAATCGGTAGAGTGTAGACTTCCCGTTCGGACGGTCGGGAGTTAGAATCCCAGCCGAATCAAACCAATGACATATACAACTGACACTTGTTGCTACCTAGCCTGGCGTTCGGCATTAATAGGATAGGACAAGGACTGGTTAGCACAGAATCAGGATAATGTGTGGGATATCGGGTCAGGGTGCTGGCGGTCTGGTCTCCCAGTGGGGCAGCACTATAAAGTCGCCATAAGTGTGCATTATCACAAGTCGGTACCCCTCCCGATATGACCTTAGATGTTACTAGGACGTAAAACAACAACAAACAAACAACATCTTCCAGGCGTTGCTTTGGACTGTTGTGCATAGTGATCCTATGTGGTACATCCATCTCATGTCAACTTCCCGATTGATTTGTCTTTCACAGTCTGGGTCTTGATGCTTTTGGACAAGTACCGGCGGTAAACATCAAAGGCCGCGTGATACTCATATGTCTATAGCGATTTTGCAGCTGTGATCGCGGCCTGATAGCTGGAGCTATAAATAAAGCATTGTTTGGGTAAATAGTGCCTGCAAGTCAGCGGCAAGATAACATTCTGGACGTACTGATACCACAAATCGTCCTCTGTAATGATATTATCTTAAATGTGTCGGCAATATGATGACTGCAATACAATATTCCCCACACTGTCTGGGTAATGCGAATGGTTCTATGTAATGTTAATATAGGGGGAGCACAGTATGGACATCATAGTGACGTCCCACACAGCTTTGTTTGTCTGCTGGGGCTTTATGTCCTGGCAACATCTAAGATCATATCAGGATAGGCACCGATTTCTGAAGTTGACCCACTGGGAGATCGGGCCGCCAGCAGCATGACCCACTCAGTCACATTACCCTGATACTGAGCAAACCAGTCTTTGCCCTATTCTCATAATGCTGTGCGCCAGGCTAGGTAGTGACAAGTATCAATTTTGTAAGTCATTGATTTGACTTGAGTCAGATTCAAACCCCGACCTTCTGTACCGGAGGTCTGCGGTCTTACCTATTCGGCCATTAGGTCCTGTACAGTCCAATAGAGTTATATATATCATAGTATAATATATATATTCTGTCTAGGCAGAACATAGCATAATCGATACAATATAGATAAAATAAGAATGTCCATCCGCATTTTTATGCATAATGCGTTATAATTAATTCAAGATAGTCGATATTGTTTGTCAAAGTGTGCAAATAAGTATGCCTCCTAATTGCCAAATACCAAGTTGCATAGCGACATATATGAATTTCTAAGTCATTGGTAAAACCTGGGGTACAAATCTGTTGACCCGCGACACAGAAAGTGCAGCTCTGCTCATATGGAACTGATTTACCTCATGTTACTAATATTCCTAAGTCAGTCACCATGATATAAATGCAGTTCGATAGTCCGTCGTGAACTAGCATCCTTGGACAGGGCAAGATGTATTGGAATTTGGAAGACCAATTATCTGCGATTAAAATCTCCCATGCTTATTCGAATAATTAAAAAAAGAAAGACTGCTCCCAGGCAAGAGTATCTGTACAATTTATGAGATTCCCATAATCGCAAGTAACCATTTCTGGCCCGAGTGCCACTCATATCTGGTAATCTACATGATAGCTAAAAGGGTACTGTATCAATCATTTAAGGAAATAGCTGTCCATTGAGGTTATTTACGATGTGCTTACAAAGACAGTAAGCTCTTCGCTACAGGGCCTGACAGGCTCGGTGCGCCCACTTGCACTAAGAGTCCGCCAATTCACCATAAAGGCAGTGCTTACTTCCATGTGACTGGCCTCAGCCAGACTCCCACAGATCCCTTGGGGCTGGGTGGGGGCTGGGTGGGGGCTGGGTGGGGGCTGGGTGGGGGCTGGGTGGGGGCTGGGTGGGGGCTGGGTGGGGGGTGGGTTGAGGCTGGTGGGGGCTTGGTGGCGGCTGGGTGGGGAGTGGGTGGGGAGTGGGTGGGGGCTGAGTGGGGGCTGAATGGAGGCTGGTTGGGGGCTGGTTGGGGGCTGGTTTGGGGCTGGGTGGGGGCTGGGTGGGGGATGGGTGGAGGCTGGGTGGGGGGCTCGGTGGGAGCTGGGTAAATCTGTTAAGTCATTGATTTGACTCAACGAGGGTTTGAACCCATGGGTTCGAATCCCACGACCTACCATAACAGGAGGCGGATGCTCAACTCCTTCAGCCATCCCGTCTGGTTCCTAGCCAGCCTGGTTCTGAGCATTGGTAGCATAGGGAAAGAACTGGCATAATCAGTACCTGGGCCGCATTCAGGGTACGCCTCCGAGACGCCTTTTGGCTTATTTCTGTTCAGGGTACGCCTCCGAATCATCTCGGAGACGTCTCCCTTTTCAGACTAGACACACACATAGCCTTGAAAATGGCCACCAAATTCAGTGATCCAGCCAATCAGGGCTGCCCCCTATGGCGGTGGCCATTTTCGAGGCAACCAACTGCTTTTACTCTTCAGACTAGCATGATGTCAGGAATTTCTCCGAGACGACTCGGAGGCACATCCTGAACCCGGTCCAGGAAGATGCATTTCATTCAGAGCTAGCTACAGCACTCTTCAACCTTATAGGAACAACCGGGACAGCACTATAAAGTCGCCATCAGTACGCACTGTCGCAAGTTGGTATCCGTCCTGATATGACGTTAGATGTTGCCAGGACGTAAAACTCCAACAACCAACCAACTGCTATAGGTACACATATCGGTTGCGGTTGTGGGTGAGATAGGCGTAGGGTGGGTGTTTTGGCGAATCCTGACCCACGTCCAAGGACCACGTGGGGTCACGCCACAGCCACTGTACAGGGACACTGACTCGCGCTCATTTCCAGGTTGTTGAGGAACCTAAGGTTGTATTCACCTACTATAGTCTAACACTGGAATGTGCTTGGTACAAGGCAAACTACAAAAACAGAAGTGATGAAGCACAAAGCAAGAAAGATGAACCCAAAAGATGTTGCAACATAACAACAAATGGAAAAAATACTCTACCACAAACAGCAGTGGAAACTCTACAGGAAACAGCAGTGGAAAACAAAAAACTAAACATAATCGTACAGGGCATCCCCGAAAAAGAAGGTGAGTCCATGGAAAGCACGATCTCAAACCTACTAAAAAAAGCTGAATGCTCTTTCGATTGGACAGTAGTAAAAAAAGCCTACAGACTGGGGAAAAAGGACAGGAAAAGAACAACAAATGACGGACCAAACAAACAAAGCGACGAATCCGGTGAATCGACCAAGGAAAGTCATGAGGCAAACCCCAATGACAACACAAAAGAGCAGCCAAAGGAGCCCAGGCCGAGAGGGATAAAAATCCACCTAGAAAAGGAAAGCCAAAAAAGGGAACTGTTCAGAAACAAGCAAAAACTGAACAATGAGCAAGATCTAAAGAATGTCACACTCAGGCCAGACAGGACCGAAAAGGAGATGTTAGACGAAAAGACGGTACAGCAAATGTACACACTGGCCAGGGAAAAGAATGACAAAACCACAGCCAGAATGAGAGGAAAAAACTTCGAAATAGAAGGAATAATATACAAACGGACGGAATTTGAGAACATAAAGGTTGAAGGAATAAACCCGGAGACTGCGGCGACAAGAGAACACAGCTGGGGTATTTCCTTTCAGGGTCACAACGCCCCCTACAGCAACCTTTTCAAATGCAAAATAAAGGGAAAAGATGGCAAAATCTACAACTCTGCTGAACAGTACTACTGTTCAGTAATGGCTAAATACCACAATAAATTCGATGTCATGCGGCTCATTGAAGCATCTGAAAACCCATATACCATCAAAGCGCTAGGAAAAAAAGTATGGCGGTCACCAGACTGGATAAAAACAAATGAAAAAGTGATGGAGGACATTGTAATGGCCAAATTCACACAAAATGATGAACTAAAAGAGAAAATCTTGAACGCGCCTGGGAAAGCCTTCAGGGAATGCATGAGATGGCCCTACTGGGGCACAGGACTATTCCTCCAAAATGCAGATGCAGGAGAAACAGTCAAACCAGGTTATCAAAATAAAATGGGTGAAATCCTCCAAAAAACAAGGGACACCATCCGGGCTAACTGCCAGATATCGAGGTAAGTACAATATAAAGGTAAACAACAACAAAAAATTAAATTTTAATAAAATAAATTTAAATAAATTTAAATAAAGCTAATATACTATGTAAAAGCAGAATACACCAAGCCTACGAGGCGGACGAAACACTAACAGCGAAATCGGTATTGCGACAAACAACATAAAATTCTCTCTGGCCACTATACAAATACAAATGCTGCGCAGAATCAACAACGTGTTCGCACGCACTGGCGGCACAAGCATTGACAGCAAAGCAAGGTAGGTGACCATGAAAATAAATACAAAGCTTGAAAATAAAATCGCTTTTAGTCATTAAGAGCACAAACAAAATCCCTTCTCTAATCCACACTAGAGAAAAGTAACCCACCTCCAGCACAAGAGGCTATTTCATACCTAACTGCCGCGAGAACATGGTTGAGGAGATTGATTGCAGACTAGGCAGGGGCATGCATTTTGCCCATCTAAACTGCCAAAGTGCCTACAGCAAAATTGACAGCATTAAGCTGCACTTAAATATCTGTAAATTTGATGTACTGACACTGTCAGAGACATGGTTTCATGAACTACATAGTGACCAACTTCTAGAAATAGATGGGTACAGACTTGTGAGAGAGGATAGAAAAACACTGACCAGTTCAGAAATACAAAAAAGGGGTGGAGGGGTTGCAATATACAGCAAAAAAACCTAAACTCAGAACATAAGACTCTACAAGAAGCAAACAGATCTGACACAAATATTGAATTAGTATGGACACTAATAAAAAATGAAAAACAAGCACACATAGCCATAGGGAGTCTATATAGACCGCCAAATGGTGACATTGAGGATTTCACCACACAACTTGAAGCATCGCTAGACAATGTGTCAAAACTCACAAAAGCCGAAATATTCCTATTAGGGGACTTCAATATAAACTACAAAACAAACAACAAGAACAAACACTCACTACAGAACTGACTCAAGGGAAGAGGATTACAGCAAAAAATTAGTGAACTAACCAGACTTGGAGAAAACAGCTCAATAATAGACCTAATCATAACAAACTCAAATCATGCCCACACCTCAGGAACTAGGAACTGGGGCATTAGTGACCATGAATTGATATATATTACTAGAAAGAAAATAAAAAACAAAACTACTCTCCGTATGGGTAGATCGTACAAAAATTACACGAAGGAAGCACTAGCAGCACACCTAGAAAAAACTGTGAAATTACCAATAACACCTGATGCGGATGTAAATGACCAATGGAACACTATCATTGGGGAAGTGAGAAGTCACCTCGACACTACCTGTCCAATAAAAAAACTTAAAATTTAAAAAAACCAGGACCCTTGGGTAACCCCAGAATTAATCAATGCAATTATGGACAAGTATAAGGCAGGTAAAGTGGCTAAAGCAAGTGGGAGACTTCATCACATAGAAGAGTACCATAAAGCAAGAAATCGAAGCCATAAATCAGTGAGGAAGGCCAAAAGGAAATTTATTATCACTCAAGACCAAAAATGGGGTAAAAACTTGCATAAATTCTGGAACAACGTAAAAATCCTAATCCCAAACAACAAGAATAAAGATACAATTACCTTATACAACAATGAGGGAATTGAAATCAGCAACAAGGATACAGCAAACATAATGAACAAACACTTTTCTACCATAGGAAATAAACTATCCAGAAAATTTAACTCTAACTGGGCCACAAGAGCACCACAACTAAACGTAGTGATTGGGGATTGCGTAACCACAAAAAAAGAAATAAGTGATCTCATAAAAACAGTTGATTGCAATAAGCCGTCAGGCATTGAATATACCTCGAGTATAGTACTGAAGGATGCATTTGGATGCATCCCAGAGGCCTTATGTAGCCTATTCAACACATCTTTCAGAGAAGGTACCTATGTAGACTGCTGGAAGCTAGCCAAAGTAACCCCACTCCACAAAGGGGGGGACAAACAAGACCTGGGCAACTATAGACCTATCTCAATACTCCCACTGCCTGGGAAGTTAATGGAGAAAATAATGCATAGGCACATTATGGATCACCTGATCGAACACAAAATACTGAACAGTAAACAAGGTGGATTCAGAAAATTCCACTCGACAATTAAAACAATTGCTAACTTAGTAAGCGATATCTCAAATAATATCAATAAAAAGAACCTAGTGGGTGCAGCGTTCATAGACTTCAGCAAAGCCTTTGACACGGTGGACCACACTATCCTAATCAGCAAACTATTCCAAATGGGAATAACGGGAGTAACGGGAAAATGGGTAACAAGCTACCTAAAAAAACGAAAAAAATGCACAGCAATAAATGGAACCGTATCAAGTGAGGAAAAAATAAGCTGTGGCGTACCACAAGGGTCAGTCCTGGGACCACTCCTCTTCCTCATATATATAAATGATCTAAACAACTGGCTAGACACTGAAAACATCCAACTATATGCAGATGATACTGTGGTATATACTGCAGGCAAAACATCTGAAGAGATCGAAACAAAACTAAATCAAACGCTAATGAAACTAACAGAATGGTGCCATCTAAATAAGATAACTATAAATAGCAATAAATCAAAGACGGTGCTATTCGGTACCAGACTAACCGGTAACAACAAAATAAAATGTCTCCTGGGAAACAACGAGTTAGAACAGGTAGACAACTACCGATATCTGGGAGTGGACCTGGACAGGCACTTAAACTATGACCTTTGCATAACAAACACTATCAAAAAAGCAAACCATAAAATATGGCTACTGGCAAAACTAAGGTAATACATGACTGAAAGCATGGCAATCAAAATATATAAAGGAATGATCCTTCCCTACTTCGACTACGGTGATGTAGTATACATGGGGGGAAGTACCAAACTACTCAACAAACTACAAGTGATGCAAAATAAAGCCCTTAAAATATGCCTCCAAGTACACAAAAGATATCCCACGATAGAACTACACAAAAAATGCAAAGCAACACTATTAACAAGCAGAAGAGAAACACACCTGAAAATACCAGCACACCACTACACCACGAAACCGGATTACACAGTAGCCCCCCGCAGGGACACTAGACACATGGCGGCCCCAATACTCCTAACGGAAAGAAGCAACATGAAATTACATGAGAGAAGTGTACTAACCACGGCAGCACATGCCTGGAATAAACAAAATGTAAAATTACGGGCAATCCGTAACCCTGACCACTACAAAAAATTCTTAAAGAAAACAATTACTTACTGACACAACAAAACCGCACCTGCCCCTGAGCGCGGTCAATGCTTGCTGTGTACTGGCACATAAAGCAAAAGACAGGCCAGGAAAAGTGGTAGGCACTAAACAGAAAAAATAGGAAAATTAGCCCTCCTAAGTATTAAGGAAATCAGGAAAGCTATCACCATATGGCGCAGTCCACCTGGGTATGTGTAATGGCACAAACTAACACAGAAGTGGACAGGCCACGGTCATGCAACTGATCCACCCTGAAATATAAAATGGCTAGGCAAACAACACAGCCATCCCACCTGGCCACAGTTCTAAAGGGTCCGAGTATGTTCTAGCACACGGGTGCACTATCTAAGGACAGGGTTTAGGTGAAAGGATGCTGTAACAAATAAAATAAAATAAATCTGAATGGAACGGGATCCTCTCCCGCAAGCCTGCATGTCACCCAAGTAGATGTACATAGTAGGCTAAGGTATCATTACTCAGACTAGACAAAAAAAACCTGGAAAATTACAAAAAAACTAACATAAGGCTATTACTAACAACCAAAATTGCAGAAGGCTGACCCGAGCAGACACAGGTAAACACTCCTGGGCAAAGGAACAGATCAAGACAGCGCCACAGCTGTCCAGCGTGAAAACAAGCACCCTGACAGGAGCTTATACGTTATGGGCAGAGTAAATACCTCGTCAATAAAAAAAAAAAATAAAAAATATCAAATTAGACCTTCCCGTACAACTAACTGTCCCACAATGAAATCTCATATCAAGCGTTAACTTAAAGTTGTATTGTCCGATTGTTTTGAATCTCGGTCATTTTCTGAGATAAATATATTAGGACAAATAAGTGTTCACACTTCCTGTCTACCATTCGCTATTTCGCTATTTAATGGTTATGATCTACCTTACTTTAATTTGAATGAACCTTTGTTTTAAATGGCGAACTTTGGAGATATATGAAGTGCAAACATGCCAAATTAATTTGTGCAAGCACAGCAACATTCCATAGGCTTCAGTGGTAACACATTCTATTAAATTGACTCAGCATTCCATTCTATGTGGCAACACATGGTTAATAAGGGAATCAGTATCTAAACTAGATATGTAGAATCAAGTCTAGATAAATGTTTCTTGGTTTTTAAAATTTAATGTTTTTTTTCGGACTATGCAGCTTTAAAGTTGCATGGTCTGATGGCTTTAATTTCTGCCATGTTTTGAGATAAATATATTAGGTTGATCATTATAATCTCACTTACTTTACTTTACTGAAGCGTATTCTTCAGTGTTATGTGTGGTCTACTCTAATGTATGGGGAAGAGACATGGACAATCTCTAAGAAAATGTACAAACGTTTAGCAGCATTTGAGATGTGGACTTATCGAAGGATGATGAAAATATCATGGACAAAGAAGATCACCAACAAAGAAGTTCTCAGAAAAATTAAAAATAAGAAAAGCTTGTTTGCCACTATACAGACAAAGAAACTTATTTATTTTGGCCACATCATTCGTCAGAGTTCAATATACCGTACATTGTTGGAAGGGAAGGTGAATGGCAGCAGAGGGAGAGGGAGACCAAGAACATCATGGTTTACAAATATTTCACAGTGGACATGCTTGAATTATTCACAGTCTATCAGAACAGCACAACATCGGGACAAGTGGAGAACCATTGCATCCAACCCTCGACTAGAGGATGGAACTATTGATTGATTGATTGACTTAATTTGCGGTAACTTCGATAATAAATGGATATATTTGAAGTGAAACCATGAAAATACCATTTCCGCATGAAATCTCAAAACGCTGCTGGAGATGATAGGCTTCAGCAGTCACAGGTTCTATTAAAATGACTTTGTATGTATTCCTTCTAAGCAGAAAGAAATGCTGAAGGAGGGGACCAATATCTAAGTTGGAAATCTAGGATGGTGTTCTCTGTGGCGGAGTGGTTAGAGTGTCTGACTTTTTTCTAGGTCAGACTCCTAATCTGAATGTTGGTGGTTCGATTCCTCATGCCCCCCACCTCTGCCAATTTGTATTTCCACCGTTGTGTCTAACTTACAGCGTCATCAAAGGCCAGTTGCTCTCATACCATGTCTATGTGGTGTGGGAGGTTAAAGATCCCTTCGGTTGGTAAAAGTGTAGGCTCGGGCTTTCTATCGACAAACTGTCTAATGGTGAAAACAAGTCTATTCAGACTTATCCATAATAGGTAGTATAAATCTTCAAAAAAAAGGATCAAATCTAAGTGCTTTCATTCTGAAAATGTGATGCTTTATTCAGACTGCAGCTTCATATTAACTTCTGGGCCAAATTCAATAGATATGACCTAATTTGTTTTTTGTCAACATATTCCCCTATCCCTGCTGCATTTTTGGTTGGAAAGCAGTGTTCATTTGAGCGCTTCTTCGCGGAACCGACTGATGTATAGCCGGCCTAAAAGTGTTGCATCACCTTGATCCCGGAAAGGGCTCAATAGACACTGCCATTGCTACCCTGGTCATAGAGAGACACATTTGCAGTTTGGGCTATTGTCCGTTCCAAACAGTGGTCCACAGAGGGTTCATCAATGGATGTGGTATGTGCTGTCCTGTATGTGGGAAAGTGCATATAAAAGACCCTTTGCTGCTTATCGGAAAGCATAGCATGTGTGGCGGAAGCAGGTTTCCTCCAAAGAAGTATGTCAGAATGACCATATGTCCAATAGCCAATGATGAAATTCAATGTGCGTTAAATGAAACACACTTTCTTTTGTTTGGCCATAGAGAATAAGGACGCAGAAGTGAGAAGCACATAACTTTATATTATATTGTTATATATCTTTGTGTGTGTTTAAGATAAGAGTCTCACATGGAAATACCAGACGGAATGACCAAAGGAGTAGAGTTATCATTTCCCTTGGACACAAATCATGGATATAGCTGTGTCAAGCAAAGACTTAACAAAGTTATTCTTCTCATTACCTGGCCTGGCGCTAAGCATTAGCAGCAATATGAGGAGGACAAATCGTCCACGATTGGAATTTCCCCTACTTCATCAGTTAATCAATGAATGCAAAAACAACACCCCAAAATCAAAATAAAATACAAAAGTTATGCAAGCAATTGTTGCAGTAGTAGCTAATGATACTTCACAATGCCCAGTTCTTCAAGAATTGTCCAATATATGCTTGAGATGATAGTGAATTCAACAATGACAGTGACATTGACTGTTAAGTATTATAATTGTCCTTACCCTAGAATATGATGTGTTTGTTTTGTGATTTAACAAATAAACTCATTCCATTTCCGTAATAAAAATCGACCAATATATGGTGCTCATAGTCTGGCAGTCATGCGCTACCATTTATATTTAAATTAAGTGTCATTGGCTTCTAATGGATCATTGTTAATACCGTGCTGCAGAACCATGGCTTAATGTCAACGCGGACGGGAGACCTTGGGGCTGGCTTCCAAGAATCCGGTTTACACTGCAAGTTCCTCAACTTGATCTTAATATCGGGTGTAAATAATCTGGAAAGCTGTTCTGAATAATGTTAGTTTGTTTGTTTTGTTTTCAGGTTTTACATCCTGGCAACATCCCAGGTCATATAAGGACGGGTAACGACTTGTGTCAGCGCACAATCATGGTGACTTTATAGTGCTGCCTCACTGGGAGACAATGCTGCCGGCACCATGAGCTGATTTCCCATTCAGTCACATTATCCTGACACTGAGATAACCAGTCCTTGTTCTATTCTAGTAATGCCACGCGCAAGTCTAGGTAGCGAGAAGTACATACATTTTGTAAGTCGTCGTTTTGACTTGACTGGGATTTGAACTCTCGACCTTACGCTTGGGAAACCTTAGCTCATACTGAAACAGCATCCGGTGAATAATATTAGAATACCATATCAGATCATTATCGCTGCAAGGAGCTGAACAATAAAACGGCATATGGAATTCCACCTTAATTGTACAGAGTGTTGGGAGGAAAAGGTGCACATAGAACCTGATGAAGTGATATGTTAGTGAACAAATAAACTACCACAAACATGCGTGTTCGTTGGTTGTTGGAGTTGTACGTCCTACCAACATCTAAGGTCATACCAGGACGGATACCGACTTATGCACTTGTGCACTCCTGGCAGCGTTATCGTGCTGCATCACTGGGAGCCTAGGCCACTGGCACCATGACCTGCTATCCTACTCATTCACAGTATATTGATATTAGCGTGAATGTGACCAAAATGGGAAATATTGTGCATAGAGCGGGAATCGAACCCACAACTCTTGCATTCCGCACCAATGTCCTAACCATTACATGGCTCCATGATGTCCACCACCCTACCCACACCCACCTGTCTATGCGGCTCCAGGTCTCAGAGGTCAGTGGAGACTACTGCAATATTGAGCAAATCAGTCCTTGCCCCAGGGTAGGCAGCGACAAGGACCAATTTACCAAATAACTGGTTTGATTCGGTCTGGCCAAATGAGTAGAGTTCCCACTTCCCATGGGCAAATCATGGATCTAGATGCCTTCCTGCAAAGGAAGCAAGCTTCGTAATTTGGCCATTGCGTTCGTTACATATATTATATACTAAGCTATATATATATATATATAGTTTAATCTAGGCTGGTGATACTAAGTTCAATTTGTATTTCTCACCCAAATAATTTAAATTAATTCCACATATTTGCTAAGAGGCAAAATGCTCGCAGATGTATATTTCCTTAGTATAACACAAACAAGTAAGTACATTAACCAGACGGGATGGCCGAATGAGTTAGAGCGTCCGTCTCCCGTGTTGGCAGATCGTGGGATCGTGGGTTTCGGATCCTGGTCGAGTCAAACCAATGACTTAAAAATGTATACTTGTCACTTCCTAGCCAGATGCTCAGCATTACTAGGATAGGGCAAGGAGCAGTGGAATGAGGAAGACCAGTCTTCTGCGACTGAAATTTACCCTGCATAAACAACTAATATACAAACAAAAAAATCTATGAAAATAAATATGCTTAACTGCATGATTAGACCTTAAGGCCTTGCTAGCAAGTAATGAAATTAACAATTTACAACAGAAATGCACACTGGACAAAAAAAGAGCATAGGGAAATGAAGAGTTCAGGTGCAAATCCGAGCAGACGCCAATCCAAAATATTTATAAAAATAAAATAGTTCTACCTGAAAATGATGTCAATTTTCTCTAATTCCGCTTTACTTGGTACGACATGATTATAATTTATATAAAGCAAGGAACAAAAAGATAAGAATGTAAAAAAAATATAAAAGTGTTGACGGTTTGATTCCAATGTTTTTCCTAAATTGTGGATCAGCGTTTACAGGGTTTATCGCATGAACTCTTCAAACCGACTAACACAAAACAGGCTAAGAGTAAGATATTGGACTGTTTCCAATCTACAAACGATTACAAGTCATAAACAAGAAACAAGAACACTACATGTTGCTAGGACGTAAAACAACAACAAACAAACAAACCTAACTTATAACTCAATCGAAATTCAAAAGTTTCGAATCAAATTGGACTAGTGCTGCCAAACAGTGAAAACAAGTGTTATCGCACTTATCTGTAATGGGTACAGTAAATCAATTCATCACACACAAAAAATACACACAATATCATCTCAGACAGCGTACTGTCTTGCTATGGAATACCTTCAGGAACATTGGTAAATAATGTTCATAGAGCATTTGAAACAAACCTAGACTATTATTATTACATTACAGTGGGCAGAAGGAGGGGGAGCAGGAGGCCACCTGGGCCTAAATGTATGAGCCGCCGGTTATCTCCGCCGGAGTTAAGGGCGGCCGACGGGGTAGCTATGGTCGGTGTTGGTATATGTGTCAAGTGAAATGTATGCCTCCCAAGCGCGCGCTTGTTAGCTACCCTGTGCGTTATTTATAGATTTGGGGGTCCCCCTGGGAATGTACCCGGCCATCGTAGTGGGAGTCGGGAGGAACCACCCCCTCCCCCCCCCCCACCCCACTCCTCAGTGTGTGACTCTGTGTCTGTGTGTCTGTGTGTGTGTCTCTGTGTCTGTGTGTGTGTCTATGTGTGTGTTTCTGTGTGTGTCTGTCTCTGTGTGTGTCACTCTGTGTCTCTGTGTTTATGTGTGTCTGTATGTGTGTGTGTCTGTGTGTGTGTCTCTGTGTTTCAGTGTGTCTGTGTGTGTGTGTCTCTGTGTGTGTCTCTGTTTGTGTCTCTGTTTGTGTCTCTGTGTGTCTGTGTGTTTCTGTGTGTATCTCTGTGTCTGTGTGTGTGTGTGTGTCTCTGTGTGTGTCTCTGTTTGTGTCTCTGTGTGTCTCTGTGTGTGTCTCTGTGTCTCTGTGTGATTCTGTGTCTCTGTGTGTGTCTCTGTGTTTATGTGTGCCTGTGTGTGTCCGTGTGTGTGTCTGTGTGTGCCTGTGTGTCTGTGTGTGTCTGTGTGTGTGTTTCTGTGTCTGTGTGTGTGTCTCTGACACAGACAGACACACAGCAACAGAGACACAAAGACACAGAGACACACACACAGAGACACACACAGACAGACACAGAGACACAGAGTGACACATACAGATACAGAGACACACACAGAGACACACGCAGACACGCAGACACACACACAGAGACACACACACATACACACATACACAGAGACACATACCGAGACAGAGACACACACACACGAAAATATAACTATTAATATCGCCGCCAATGCGGCGGTAGCCTTAAGGAGGGTTCGAATTTAGGGTTAAATTGATCACATTTCACTTATTGCGTATCTAATTCTGTTAAATATGGTCGCATTGAATAGATTTGGCCCGAGTTGGTGCCTAACCCGGACGTTATCCCAGGCTCAAGTGGGAGTTAGTGAAGGCGACGTTAACCCTCGAGGCGGTAGCCTAACCCGCGCACATACATTGACACTTTGGCCGCTAACCAGGGAAATCCGCACGACGCGTGGGTTACGAGCCCTGACCCGGACTCTTACATTTGGCCCCTGGAGGGAAGGCGGGGAGTAGGGCTGCTTGGAGCAGCTAACCTGCCCTCCAGGCCGCACATCAACCACCAGCTCCACCTACCCAACACAGTAAACTTATACAAGTTGTCCAGGAGTTGGGGAGAAGACAAGTAGAGAAGGATAATAGGATAATTACATTGCATGAATAATATACGCATAAGAGTTTATACATAACATAATTTATATTTCTCTCCCCTTGTTATTTATGAATTTGAGGTTGATTTCCCTGTATGCTATGAATGGATTTACCTTTATATAATGGAATCGGGCTTTTTATACTTGCTACGTCTGGTGTTTTGCCTTTCTACTATATATTTTAGATAAATATATTAGGTACATTGACTTAGTATTCCATATACACCAGATGTCAGCCTTACTGACTGCACGAGGATCTAAACTGGGCAGATACGATCAAATCGAGGTAAATTGGTTCAGAAAAGAAATGCTTTCATCGACCTATATACAGTAAAACCTCTCTAAATCGGTCGACCGTGGGACCGACTTTAAGTGGTCCATATAGGGATGTGGTCGGTTTAGAGAGTTATACTATCCTTACAATGGTATTACTGGGACCCAAATAAAGCGATCGATATAGGGGAGTGGTCGATCTGTGGAGAGGTCGGTACAGATAGGTTTTACTGTAGTTTTAATTGGCAACGCTACGATATAATGGGATTATGGAAAGGACCTGATGCAATTGGTTTGCTTGTTGGGGTTTTACGTCCTAGCAACATCTATGGTCATATTTGGACGGGTACCGACTTATGACAGTGCGATTTTATAGTTCTGCCGCACTGGGAGATCACGCTGCCGGCACCATGACCTGATATCCAACTCAGTCACATTATCCTTACACTGAACCAACCATTGCTTGCCCTATCGTATTGTCTCAGAAGGACTATTGCGACAGTTATCATTATTCAATGCATCTTGCTAGCGACATTATACCGGATTTTATTGCAATTTAAAATGCCAAACTAAAAGAAAACATGAATAATTCAGAAGAGGGAGATAATAAAACGGCGTTGATCGTGATGCTCAGCAACACGAGTAATTTGGCATTCGATCGCCACCATAGCCTCATAGCATTAAGACTAATACTTATGCTGCCACCTATCTAGTTACGGCGATACTACCTTCTGACTTCTGCGTCAGCGCCGTCTGCTTATTCGTACTTTGATACAAAATACTTTGAGATGCTAACTCTGTCTTACTGACCTGGCATCTGCGGTCGCCCGCTCGAACTACTGGCCCAAGCGACTATATAATGACCGACTTAGCGGCGGTGAGCTCACTTCGACACGGCCACAGGAGGACACTAGCTGGCTTTGAACTGCCATCCCACCCACCCCTGCTAAAAGACTATATGGGGCTAAGGGTTAAAGCTTATTGACCTCTTTGTGTAGAACTCATTGGCTTATCTCACTGTGCTTATTCTGTTGAATTTAATATGTGCTTACTACAGACTCATTATTGAAAAAAAAAAAAAATCCAACTTTAAACTCATATGCGGTGTCAGTGTCAAATTATAAGATATCTAAGTGCACATCACTTGGTATGGCTAGTAGCTGCTTTACTATATCATGCCAGACGCCTACCAATAACATAGCTACCCGTCTCTCTTGAGAACTAACTACACAGGAGGTAGAGGGAGGCAGCCGGGATGACCAGGGCCTGAAGTTGGTTGTTTCTTGGAGTTTTACAACCTGGCAATATCTAAGGTCATATCAGGACGGGCACCGACTTGTGACGGTCTACACTCATGGCAACTTTATAGTGCTGCCCCACTAGGATACCAGACCACCAGTACCATGACCTAATATCACACTCAGTCACATTATCCTGACACTGAGCCAACCAATCCTTGCTCTATCCTAATAATGCTGAGCGCCAGGGTAGAAAGCGGTAAGTTTCACTTTTTCAAGTCATTGGTTTGACTCGACCTGGGTTCGAACCCGAGGGTTCGAATCCACGATCTACCAAAATGGGAGACAGACGCTCAACTCATCCGGCCATCCCCCGTGGTGAACCTGACACCGTACACGTGGTGGAAGGGTTCAGACGGGATACCTGGGGCCTTAAAGGGTGACACTGATATGTGTGTGTGTAGTACAGCCCAGGATGTTTCCTGTGGTGGCCCAACAATCCGCTACGCCCCTGCCCATTGATCGTGATCCTTTCTGGCCACGGTGGTCTGTAGGGTGAGAACTAGTAGTGTGTCGGAGTGTAGATATAAATGGATGGCATCTGAGGTAATTTGCTTGATTGTTGGGGTTTCACATCCTATCAACCTATATGGTCATATGAGGACTGGTACCGACTTCTGACAGTGTGCACCCATGGCGACTTTATAGGGCTGCCCCACTGGGAGATCAGGCTGACGGCACCATGACATGATATCCCACTCAGTCACATTATCCTGACTGTGAGCAGACCAGTCCTTTTTCCAATCCTAATAATGCGGAGCGCCAGGCTAGGAAGTGACAAGTATCAATTTTGTACGTCATTGGTTTGATGACTCGACCAGGGAATTGAACTCCTGACCTTCCGCACAAGATACCTACACTCTACCGATTCGGCCACCGCGTCCAATCCCGGGGCCTTAAAGGGTGACACTGATATGTGTTTGTACTAAAGGCCATGTGGTGGCCCAACAATCCGCTACACTCCTGCCAATCGATTGTGATCCTTTCTGGCCACGGTGGTCTGTAGGGTGGGAACTGATAGCATGTCGAAGTGTAGATATAATCGATGGCACCTGAGGTAATTTGTTGGTTTGTGGGGTTTTACGTCCTAGCAACATCTACGATCATAGCACGATGAGTACCAACTTGTAACAGTGCACACCCATGGCCACTTTATAGTGCTGCCCCACCGGGAGATCAGGGTCCAGGTACCATGATCTGATATCCCACTCAGTCACGTTACTATGATACGGAGCTAACCAGTCCTTGTCTTATCCTAATAATGCCGAGCAACAGGCTAGGTAGCGACAAGTATCCACATTTGGTAAGTCATTGGTTTGACTCAGCCGGGATTAGAAATGTGATGTATAAGTATTATGCCAGTATAAAAGGCGTGGAAGGGAATTCCATTATTATTATTATTGTTATTAAATGTACTCATTTGATACCGTATGCATCCTGACCATCATGATCGGGCCAGTCGAGCCGCCACCAGCCCTCCTCCTCGCAAACGGATGCCCGCATCTGTTCATTCGCACCGAGTCCTTTTGAATAGAGTCAGGAACAGCCAGTTACCCTGACAAATCAAACTCAATATGTACTATAATTATTCCACCTACTATTAATATTGTTTATCTTACCAATACTTCATGCAGCATCCAACAAAAATAAAAAAGCAATTAATTAAACATGGCTATAGAGTTGGGTATTAATGGGATCAAAGATTCACTCCTATTCAGAGTTAGGGGTGAATGACAACCGTGCTTAAATCTGAACAAATACTGTTGCAGTGGGAATTAACTATTGAGGTGGTAGTATCAATGCACAGGGTTTATCTATATCGGCTGAGAGTTGGGAAATTTAGAAAGAATGCAAAAATACAAGATGGCGAGTACAGAAAGCACTCAATTAAATTTATAACCTACATTACTGTACATGACTTAATAAATTCCTCACTCAAAAATAACAGGTTATGATAAGAAAACATTAGAACGTTATATTTAGCTTTTTTAATTGCAAATTTACGTTGTCAGACCTATATCTATGACTCAACCTTCTGACACATTTGCGATAGGCTTGTCTAGCAGCCCTGGCAGACAGACAGTGCTAGGGGAGTATCTAGGTATTAAAGGATTGTGCATATTTAAGAGACCCCTTAACGTCGTTGGAGTGGAGATTGGCAGCATTATGTCTCCTGAGGAATAGGAGGTGGATTGGTCGAAATGAGGGTGAGGCTGACGATCTGTGGGCAAGTTGTGCGACACATGAATGGTTAAAAGTGGGTGCTCAGCGTGGTGGATATTGGGTGGGTTGTTTGGTTGGTTGGTGGAGTTTACGTCCTGGCAACATCTAAGGTCATATCAGGACGGGTACCGACTTGTGACAGTTCGCACTCATGGTGCACTTTATAGTGCTGCCCCACTGGGAAATCAGGCATCGGCACCATGATACAATATCCCACTCAGTCACAACATCTTGACACTGTCGATATTGGGCGATGGACATGTTGAAGTTAGGTGGGAGAAATGGTTTAAAGTGGGGGATGGACGTGTTGTAATTGTGTGGGAGAAATAGTTGGAATTGGGCGGAAGAAATGGTTGAAAGTGGGTGGGAGAAATGGGTGAAAGTGGTCGGTAGAAATGGTTGAAAGTGGGTGGGAGAAATGGTTGAAAGTGGCTGGGAGAAATTGTTGAAAGTGGCTGGGAGAAATGGTTGAAAGTGGCTGGGAGAAATGGTTGAAAGTGGCTGGTAGAAATGGTTGAAAGTGGGTGGTCCGCATGGGTGAAGGTGGATGGTGGGCATGGGTGAAAGTGGGTGGGAGAAATGATTGTTGATTATTGATTGTTGAATGTTGATTATTGATTTTGAGTATTGCTCATTGATAATTACTTGTTGCTTGTTGAATGATGAAGTGCTCTCACACACATGATCCTCTGCCCACTTACACGTGCAAAGTGGTTTGTTGTTTCTTCGAGTTTTACGGCTGGCAACTTCCCCATGCCCCCAGCTCTGCCAATTTGGATTTCCACCGCTGTGTATAACTTACAGCGTCATCAAAGGCCAGTTGCTCTCATACCATGTCTATGTGGTGTGGGAGGTTAAAAATCCCTTTGGTCGGTAAAAGTGTAGGCTCGGGCTTTCTATCGACCAGCAGTGGAGTGGGGAAGACCAGTCCTCTGTGACTGGGATTTCCCCTGCTTGGGACAACTAATGTACCAACAAAAAAAGAGAGACAAATAAGTGTTCACACTTCTTGTCTACCATTCGCTATATCGCTATATCGCTATATCGCTAAGGTCATATCACGAATTGGGCATGCTGCAGAGCGGCTCCTGATACCCAGCGTACTGAGGGCTTATAACCGAGTGTCAGGCGGGGGAGGGTTAAGTGGGGATTCGGGCGGACAATGGGAGTAGTATGGCTGTACACTTAACACTTACGGCATAACATACCAAAATAATGATCTCAAACAAATTTGTAAGAAAGTGAAAGCCATAGAACTATGACAGTTCTAGGACTACTGGGAAAGGGACAGTTTGTTAGTTTTTCTTGTTTTATGTCCTAGCAACATCTAATGTCACATCAGGACTGAGGACAGTTTTTGGACAATTACTCAGATGAATGCATTACACGATTACAAAGGATGGCATATGCCCACAGCAATCTGTTGTCTCCTCCCTTAGCTCAAGGCAATCAGAGCCGGAATGACGTCATACCACCTTATTTTGTTCAGACAATATCTGGTCACCCAGAGGAAATGGCCGGTAGGGTCATTTTTTGTTGTTGGTACATTAGTTGTTTAAGCAGGGGAAATTTCAGTCGCAGGCGATTGGTCTTCCTCATTCCACTGCTCCTTGCCCTATCCTAATAATGCCGAGCACCTGGAAGTGACAAGTATCAATTTTTAAGTCATTGGTTTGACTCGACCAGGATTCGACCCCATGACCCCACGATCTACCACACGGGAGACGGACGCTCTAACTCATTTTGGGCATCCCGGCTGATTATTTTCAAAATTGCGTTCTCTATTGATTATTATATCATAAACCTTCCACTTTCAGGAATGATTGAATGATCTCCAATATATATATAGATTCATCATCTACGTTGCAGCGACACTGCTCATTGTTAGTTAACACTGATTCATTCAGCTACTGCCGAGTAAATCTGTGACCAGCATCCCTTCAGAAGAAAAGCCAACATGATCCTAAAACAGGGTGCGTTATCCCACAGCGGCGCGTTATCCCAGTGGGACAGCACTATAAAAGTATCTATTAGTGTGCACTCTCCAATATATATATATAATATATATATCATGTATATGTGTGTGTTCATATATATGTATATTTATATATATATAGTATAGTTATACGAGTCTTACCTGGGTATAGATGATGGATAACTGTTGTTTTCCCGAGGTATAAGCCTCGGGTAGACGTGGGCTAGGGAGAAGGAAGCACATCCGGTCCAGCAATCTTTACCTACTTTATTCAGGATAAAAATGAATCTAAAATACAATGGATACTATGATTTTTCCCTGTAATGGTACACCAACGGAATAGACATGGTAGGGTGTGGTGGGTGGGCCCTAGCCCACGTCTACCCGAGGCTTATACCTCGGGAAAACAACAGTTATCCATCATCTATACCCAGGTAAGACTCGTATAACTATACTATTTTACCTCGGTATACAGCCTCAGGCTAGCCTCAGGCTAGGGAGACTTTTACATAATTCAATTTTATCCTTAATCTCATTCATTTTTATTATAACATGTTTATGTGTCATTGTATTAGTAATTGTATCATTCAAAGTTTTTGTTCTCACCTATTCTTGTTAGTTGGTGAGCAGGCGCTTTGCAATGCCGGTAGGCTTTTCTAGTCGTTTGTTTAATGTTTTGCAAACGACTTAGCCGTCTTCCAGCCTGCGTGCGCTAGTATTCTTTTTACAGAAATACCGAGCAACCGTGCCTTGGAAACCATGGCACCTCTGGTTGAGTGGGAAGAGTATTTGCCCGTATCCACTCCAGCCAATTTCAACACTGTGATTGCCCATCTGGCAAGGGTGTCTCTTGAAATTGCGTTATGTGGCTTTATGAAGCTCACTAATAGTTGTTGTGATACACGTAAGTCCTTTGTCTTGGATATATAAGCCCGTATGGCTGACACAACACATAATTTACGATCATTTGGAAAGTAGTCTAAGTGAACAGTAGATAAAGGGTCACCCAGCGTGTTTGATTTGAGCAATTGTGCTAAATCAAACGTAGCTTGTTTCTTGTCTATTTCTAATCCCGTTAAGGATAAAGCAATAATCGTCTGTCCTCTGTGTCCCGTTACTAATAGTAACAAGACCGCGACCTTAAAACCTAATTGTTTTATATCTAACCAAGAGTTGTGAGACCAAGCCTGGAACAACTTAAATACTATAGAAACATCCCAAAAGTGACTATACTTTGGTTTTGGCGGATTCCTTTGATAAATTGACCGAAGTAAATAACGAAGTACATAATGTTTACCAATTGTTTCGCCGTTAATTCTAGGTAATATAATTGATAATGCACATCTTGCCGCATTGACCGCCCCAAAACTAGTCCCTCATCCTCTAGAGAACGAAGAAAACGAGCTACTTGTGCAATTGTTGGATTTGTTGGCTTAACTTTCATTAGCAAACAATGTACACCCCATTTCTTTAAATAAGTTGTGTACATTTTAACAGTTCCTGGCCTCCATGCATCAGCTACTATCCTATCTTCCGTAATTTTGTCTGAACCAAATTGCTGCAGCTGTTTGCTTAGAAAAGGAATGCCAATAGGGGTGTCGCTGACACGTCGCCGTGAACCACTAGCGGTCCGTGGTGCGTTAGGTTCCCGGGTTTTCTTGGGAATCGTATATGTTCTTTTGCCAGTTGTGTAACTGCTGGCAGCCAAGGTTGTGTGTCCCAATCGGGCACAATCAGTATGGCGTGTGTCCCCTCCATGCTGATTTTTCTCACTACTCGGCTGATAACACTAAACGGTGGGAAAATATAGAAAAAATTATTTTCCCAGGTAATAGTAAATGCATCAACTTTCCAAGCATCCGGTTCGGGATGCCAAGAAACATAACAGGGTAACTTATTATTATTTCGTGATGCAAAACAAGTCAACTTTAGGTGTCCCCCATTTTGCACAAATGAACTTAAACAAACGTGTTGACAGTGACCATTCTAAATGGTCGTGGAATTTTCTACTCTTATGGTCTGCCAATGTATTTTGTGACCCTGGAATATACGCTACAGTCAGCCAGACTTGTTGAGCCTGTGCCCAGTTCCAAATCAGTTTAGATAACCGATTGCAAGGCTTTGATTTGGTTCCACCCATATTACGGATATATGCCATAGCAGTAGTGTTATCAGTTAGTATTCTAACTTGTGATTTAGGTATCTTTACTAGGCTACGTAGACCCAAATAAATAGCACGCAACTCTAGCGCATTAATGTGATCTGACTCTTCATCATGTAGCCATCTACCTCCTGTTGCTACCCCATCACAATGGGCTCCCCACCCTTCTAAAGAAGCATCAGTGGTAATCACTGTATTTGGTTCCGCCATGTGGATTGGATTGGGTGAATTTGCGATATGTTGCATCCACCATTGAATATCCTGTAATCCTTCTTCAGAAATAAACATCTTTCGTTCAAAATTACCTTTAGTGCGTGCTAATCCTAAATTTTTATCTATTTCTAGAGATTTAATATGGGCTTTCCCATATAGAATAGCGGGTGCATATGATATCATAATCCCGATAAGAACTGCGAGCTGTCTAATCTTAGGTTTCGGTAACTTAAGAAGCTGGGTCGCTGTGGTCATAAACTTAGTTAACTTTTGTTCTGTTATCGACACTGTGAGGGACTGTGTATCAAGAATAAACCCTAAACATTTAAGTTGTTTTGTTGGTTGAAGCACTGACTTATGCGGATACTACATAAAACCCCAATTTAGTGAGT
Organism: Branchipolynoe longqiensis; assembly: GCA_030323885.1. Classification (NCBI taxonomy): domain Eukaryota; kingdom Metazoa; phylum Annelida; class Polychaeta; order Phyllodocida; family Polynoidae; genus Branchipolynoe; species Branchipolynoe longqiensis. The sequence goes on from CM059188.1 coordinate 73,321,175, forward strand.
AATGCACATAAATCCAAAACGGCGTTTACACAACCAATGTGTGTTGACGCCATTATAAAGGAATCATCTATGTAAGGAAACATTATGTGACCATTCCGTGCCATAAGTGAGAAAACAGGTTTAAGCAGTTTAGTGAAGAAACGAGTGGCACAAGCTAAGCCATTTGGCATACAGGTAAACTCATAGAGTTGGTTATCCCAAAGAAAACGGAGAACTTTCCGGTGTTGTTCCGCTATGGGAACTGTGTAATATGCATCTTGTAAGTCAACACTAGCCATCCACGCATTTGGTGTAATAAGGTCTCGTGCCGTATCTAGTGAAAACATTTTAAAATGTTGATATTCTATCATTTTATTAAGGGTTGTTAAATCCAGAATCATTTGAACGTCCCCATTAGGTTTGGGTCTCGAGAAAATGTTTGAAATAAACTCTCCAGGGCAGTGTGTAACCTTTTGGATAATGCCTTTGTCAAAAAATTGTTGTACCTGTTCAGTTAGTGCCTCTCGTTCAATTTGTTCAATTTGATAGGGAAACGGAATTCTCCCTTGTACGGGTATTTGTATGAAGGGAATTTGAACAACTTTAACTATTTGTAAAATATCTTGGTCACTGGTAATTTGGTCCCATTCAGAAATATGATTATGAATATTCCCAGCCACAAAGTTGCTTACAAGTTGTGTGGTCTTAGAGGCGACAGGGACTTGTAAAGTCTGTGTTTGGGCCTCTACTTGGACCCGCCCCTTTGGAAGGGTCTCGGGGAGTTGAAGCCGCGGCCCAGTGGCCGTGCGGTGTTGTCGGTCCAGCCTGGGCGGGCGCCCCGGCCCCGGAAAGACTGGCTGAAGTGTGAGCCCGGTCTGGAACCTCTGCCGAGCCGTCGTGGCCGAAAATCCCCTCGTGACCTTTTGAAGCGTGGGGCTTCCTGCTTCTTTTTGCCATCCATATTTTTGCCACTTTTCGCTGCGGTTTCTACCTCTTTATAGAGGTATTGTATTTGGCCGCCAAACATTTTCGTTTTGTCCAAAGGCTTCCCTTTGATCGGCTCTAGGGCCAGAAAGAGCGTATACTCTTTCCCATCATTGTCTGTGACCTTCTTTGAGCGGGCCACCTCTTTGCCGGCGTCTGTGCAAACCGACTTAAAGACATTCTCATATCTCCGGTAGGACAAGTAATTACCTGCCGCTGTTAACAGTGCAATGCCTTTGTCCATAGTTTTTGCCAAAGATGAGAACTTATTCTCTCTTTGCATTCGATTTGCCACCGGAGTGATGGCCGTTAACGTACCGAGCACCGCCTTATGCGCTATGTGTAACACGCTCTCAAATTTCTTACGGTCTTCCGTCATGTTAACATCTTGATCCATCTCTTTAATGATGGAGTTGGGGACACCTTTAATGCCCGTCAATTCATCTCCTAACTTGGAGATGATTTCCGCCGGTTTGAAAGTACGGAAATGACCATTTATGGTCTCGCGCATAAGCGTGGTAGTTTTAACCCGCTTAGCTTTCGGCTTCTCCACCTTCTTAGACACTTTGCCACCAATGGCAGCATAGACACCTTCATATTGTGTGTCTGAGTCTGATTCCGTAGAAGTAGAATCTGTGGAGGAATCAGAAGAAGAATCTTTCCTCTTCTTCTTCTTCTTCTTCTTCTTGGACTTGGTCTTTCGCTTCTTGCGAAGCCCGGTCTTTTTACGTTCTTTGGTGAAATCATCACCAGAAGAAGTAACGTGTTTCTTTTTCTTACTCCGTTTAGGAGGAGGAGGAGGAGGAGCCCTCGGCTCAATCGCCGAGTCTGTCTCCGAGAAGTCTTCCCAGTCCGACTCATCTTGAAACTCCGGCCTATGTCGTTTAAGAGACAACGGTGGTTTGAGAGACAGAATATGACTCTCTATAGCCGTCCACCGAGCCTCCCAGTCCGGAACTGTGGGACCATCAGGCGCTATCTCTTCCTCCGGCTCGGAGAGTATATGCGCCCCGGGCTGTGGTGAGGGCATTGCCGACAACACTGGCGAGGAGTCGTACTCCTCGTCCGATGCCCTGGGAGCACGTCCCTCAGCTGCTGCTGCCACGCGCTTACTCCGCTTTGTGGCCATCGGGATCTGGAACCAAACATCTTGGTCAGTCTCGGTATTTATAAACGTCACAATTTTGTTGTTTAAAACGTAATTGGACATCTAGTGGTGTTAGAGAACGTGTTTAGACCGTTATAACACAGGCGTAATAAGCTAAATTTGTGCGTGGATTGTGGGTCAAGCCCAAATCTTACGCGGGGTCGGGACCAGTGTATCGGCTCACCCATCTCTCTGTTCCGCACACTTCTCCCCCCTGCAACTACTACGCCAGCAGGTTGGAGAAAATGCTACGAAACTCGGAGAAACGCCTGAAAATATTGTGGGGAGTCTATAAAAGAAACCCAGGAGCATCTCCAACATCACTCTCTATTAGAGTCCGAGAGAATTTCCGGAGGAGATGAGGCAAAGCCCACATCTCTACCCATGTTCACACGGGTGTTGACAGAACCGCTAAGAATCGGTTTCGTTCCTTCGAGAAGGAATCTAGAGCGTTCTATCCTTGGTTTTTTATAACCGACAAAACTAGTCCAAAAAGGACCAAAGAAAGTTCTGAACTTTCTATAACGATGCTATAATGCATCATAATTAAGCTAACCACAGTTTTTATTATACTTACTGCGTATTTGCTTGTGTGTAGACTAAATTTGCGGGAGCAACCCAACAAAACATAATTCCAATCGTGAGTTGTTTATGCTAATTGCTGGACCGGATGTGCTTCCTTCTCCCTAGCCTGAGGCTAGCCTGAGGCTGTATACCGAGGTAAAATATATGTATATATGTATGTTGGTCACTCTCCTGAAAACTGGCCGAAGTGTCACATGGAGAGTTAAAGTGTAATATTTGAGTGTTTAACATTTTTTGGTTGCAAATTAAAGCTGGAAATCTCCCCTTTACATCTATGTCAAATTTAAATTGATGGGATACAAAATAAAGGTGTAGTCCATGATTAAGCTATGTCTTATGGGAGTTAACATGTGTTGCTCAGATGTAACACATGTTTAGGACACCACACAGTCTGCTTCATAAATATATAAGCAGAATTAAATAATTTCATACTTAGAAGCATATTAATCATGGCATAATATCCAGAAATACGTAGTGTTTATATTTATTTAAAAAAAGTAGTTCCCAGCCATGTTTTATTCACTGAATAATTAGTGTACAATATGTGTGTGGCATCCAGACACCACTAGTTACATCTGTGATGGAAATTTGTAATGTTATTTCTGAAGACATCAACTAATTTCTTGTTAATGATAAGCATGCATAAATGATAATAAATACTGGAAACTGTTTTATTTGATAAATCAATGCAATACAAGATGTTAGTAAGGATTCACCCATGTCCCCATATGTCATGTTACAAATGGCTGACTGTAAAATGGGTTTTGTTGGTACAAAAACACTTTATAACTAAAAGGACCAAAGTTTCAAAGTTTATTTTATTTCCCTTATTTCTTACATCAAATCTGAACATTAATATGAAAAGTATAAGGAAACAAAGTAGGAAGGTTTTTTTATTGATGTTTTAAAATCCCATCCCATGCTGACCAGTTTTCAGGAGAGTGACCCATATATAATCAACTTTTAATGAAAACAACAAAGGACTCATATTGATAAGATTGCCTCAGGGATAATCTATGGGGGTCACAGTGGCTAGACATAGAAACCATATGCAAAGATGTCGATACCACAACCACAATCTCACCAGCACCAACTCAATGCTTTCACCCACTGGCTCCAATCATTAGTATCGAGCTACTTCCTTCCTTGATACAGGAAACACATGGCCATAGCCACTGCCGCTCTATCCATGAAGAGCTGTTCAGACCCATTACACTAGCAATAATGGTCACACTCTCCAAGCACACTCCGAATGTCACCAGAACCGTCCCTAATCCTCCATTTTGCGCCTTACAAAATCAGCTTGGAGAGTGATTAGTCAGATGTAGTTAATCGCATCGGCAGTCCACTTCTGGTAGGATAAGTGTATATACGTCACCTCCTCAATAACACCGCTATTGATTTTTAAAACTAAATTATCTATTTTCTTTTTTTTAATTTCAATTTCCTTTCGCCTGGGGATTGCCACACAAAAATGTCAATACGAGCCATGGATGGCACCCTTCAATAGACAGAGACGTCAAACACTCAGATTCCATTTCAAAGAAGATTGAAAAGAGACAATTGTGCGGAATAACATTGTGGGGGGGGGGGGCGGAGAGGGCGTATCTTTAAAGCAAGCATCATAGGGCGCAAATACAACATTCTGTTTGTACCGCCGGTCGATAGCGTGCATGACTCCTAATTATAATGCTCTGTGGGTTGTTGTTTTTGTTAGATTTTGTTCCTTGTTTCCTCAGCCCGCAGTTGGACGATGCTCGTGATTCACCTCCCATTAACACTGCATCGTGAGCGGGGATCGATTCACGATCGTTATTATGTACCCAACTGCCAATACTGGCGGGAAGGCTTGACAACTGGGGGAGAAAGGAGGGTTGGAGGGCTGTATTGTAACGGGTGTTAGGAAGTGAGTGAGGAGGGGCTTCTATGAGTGTAAACAGTTCAGTGAACAGGGGTTCGAAGGGGTGTTCGGAAGTAAATGAAGAGGTAGTCCTGGAAATATGGGCAAGAGAGTGAAGAGAGGTTCTAAGGGGTGTTAAGATTTGGTTGGTTGGTGGAGTTTTACGTCCTGGCAACATCTAAGGTCATATCAGGACGGGTATCGACTTGCGACTGGGCAGACAAATGGTGACTTTATAGTGCTGCCCAACTGAGAGACCAGGCCACCAGCACCATAACCTAATATCCCACTCAGTCACATTATCCCAACACTGAGCCAACCAATCCTTGCCATATCGTAATAAAGCTGAGCGCCCGGCTAGAAAGTGACAAGTACCAATATTTAAGTCATTGGTGTGACTTGATCAGGGTTCGACGCCGTGGGCTCGAATCCCACGATCTATCAAAACGGGAGAGGGATGCTCAACTCAGTCAGCCATGCCGTCTGGTCGGGTGATAAGTAAATGAATGGGAGTATTGACAGGCAAGAGAAGAGGGTTTTCAGTGGTTGGTGCTGGGTTAGTGAAGAGGAAGTTTCCAGGGTTTGAAGCGGGTGAGTGAAGAAGAGTTAATGGAATATGGGTTGATATGTGGGTGAAGAAGGTTTTCAGGGAGGGCTACTGGTGACTGAAGTGGGGATTGGAAGGGTCTAGGGAGCGTTGGGATTGAAGAGAATGATGTCAGGGGATGGTATTGGTTGAATGAGGTCATATCAGGGCGGGTATCGACTTGTGACACTGCACACTCATGGTGACTTTATAGTGCTGCCCCACTGGGAAATCAGGCCACCAGTGCCATGCCCTATTATCCCACTTAGTCACATTATCCTGCCACTGAGCTAACCAGTCCTTGCCCTATCCTAGTAATACTAAGTGCTAGGCTAGGAAGCGACAAATATAACAGACATTGGTTTGACTCGATCGGGAACCGAACTCCCAACCTTCCGCATGTGAGGCCCACGCTCTACCGATTAGGCCACCACGCCTGGTGGTTGAATGAGGAGAGGCTAAAGGTAATGTTTCCCGCTGAGGAAGAGAAGGGTTTCAGTGTGTCTTTGTGGGTGAGGGAAGAGGAGCTGCAGCAAGTGCTAGGAGGTAATACAAGAAGGATTAAAAGCTGAGGGAAGAGGGGCTGCAGAGAGTGACAGGAAATAGAAGAGCGTTAAACTTAAGGGACGTGTGCATAAGAGGAGTTCTAAGAAATGTTGGCATCCAACGGAATAAAACTTATCCTAATGTTAATTCACATATTTTATTCCCTTCTCGACCATACCTCAACATTTTAATTGGGGGGGGGGGGGCGAGCTAGATTAGTTGATTAATGCCCAGTCACACTAGAGCCAGCGACCGCTTGTGACCAATATGCGACCACTTTGCGACTACTTAGCGACCGCTTTACAATTTGTACCAAAAACCCCACAGTCACCGGTGACCTCGCGTGCATTGCGGAACATTTTGCGACCACATTGCGACCACTTGCGACCACTGAGGAATAAGCAGGGGAAATTTCAATCACGGACAATTGGTCTTCCTCAGTGAACTGCTCCTTTCCATAATATCCTAGCAATACCGAGCGCCAGACTAGGTATAAACAAGTATAGATTCTGAAGTTATTGGTTTGACTTAACCAAGGTTCGAATCATGGGATCGAATCTCATAACCTACCAAAGCGGGAGAGGGACGGTCAAGTCCTCCTTATTTACAGGACTAAGCCAGTCGAGGAGAAAAAGAAAAGATGAGTGAACATTGATTGAGGAGGGGATAATGCGGAAGAAGTATATTAACTATGAGTGAGATCAGTGAGTGATATAAATGAGATATGACAAGTGAGGGCAGCGGAGGGAAGAAGGCTTCTACTCAATATTGCCACATGATGGATTGAGGTGTGTCCACACACTGCTGGTTAGCCACACAAGTAATTCTGCTAACTCAGACAGGAACGGGCACATTGTCGAGCACTGCCAACTAACATGGGGTGAATTCGTTGGCTTGTGCGGATATTTATGGTATATATGATATATATGATATATATGATATATATGATATATATGATATATATGATATATATGATATATATGATATATATGATATATAAGATATAATGATATACATCATATAAATGATATAAATTAGATATATGATATATATGATGTATATGATGTATATGATATATATATATGATATACATGGTGTTTATGATATATATATATATATGATATACATGGTGTTTTTGATATATGATATGTATCATATATATCATATATATCATATATATCGCTCATATATATGATACATATTAAACGACATGCATTGTAAATAACACATATATAATATATAGTATAGTTATATGAATCTTACCTGGGTATAGATGATGGATAACTGTTGTTTTCCCGAGGTAGAAGCCTCGGGTAGACGTGGGCTAGGGAGAAGGAAACACGTGAGGTACCAGCAATTTTAACCTACTTATTCAGGATAAAAATGATCTTTCAATACAATGGATACTATGATTTTCCCGTAATGGTACACCAACGGGATAGACATGGTAGGGTGTGGTGGATCTACTTTCCAAGCCTCCGGTTCAGGATGCCAAGAAACATAACAAGGTAATTTGTTATTATTTCGTGATGCAAACAAGTCAACTTTAGGTGTACCCCATTTTTCACAAATGAAGTTAAACAAAGGTGTAGAGAGAGACCATTCTAAATGGTAATGGTCTACCTCCTGTTGTGACCCCATCTCGATGAGCTCCCCAACCTTCTAACGAAGCATCAGTAGTAATTACCGTATTAGGTTCCGCCATGCGGATTGGATTTGGTGAACTTGCTATATGTTGCATCCACCATCCAATATCCTGTAACCCTTCTTGCGAAATAAACATCTTTCGCTCAAAATTGCCTTTAGTTCGTGTTAACGCTAAATTTTTATCTATTTCTAGAGATTTAATATGGGCCTTCCCGTATAGAATAGCGGGTGCATACGATATCATTATCCCAATAAGGACTGCGACCTGTCTAATTTTTGGTTTTGGTAACTTAATAAGCTGGGTCGCTGTATTCATAAACTTAATTAGTTTTTGTTCTGTTATCGACACTGTAAGAGACTGTGTATCCAGAATAAACCCTAAACATTTGAGTTGTTTTGTTGGTTTAAGCACTGACTTTTGTGGATGTACATAAAACCCCAATTTAGTGAGTAATGCACATAAATCCAAAACTGCATTCACACAATCAATTTGTGTTGATGCTATAATAAAGGAATCATCTATGTATGGAAACATTATATGACCCTTCCGCGCCATTACTGAGAAAACAGGTTTAAGCAGTTTAGTGAATAAACGAGGGGCACAAGCTAACTTCGGCATGCAGGTAAACTCATAGAGTTGGTTATCCAAGAACGAAGATATTTTCGGTCGTTTTCCCTGATTAGGAGCGTATAATATGCATCTTGTAATCAACACTAGCAATCACGAATCTGGCGTAATCTGATTCTCGTGCTATCTAGCGAGAACATTTAACAAAAATTTATATTCAACCATTTTAGTAACGAATTGTTTTTAAAATTTTTTTTTTTTCCCCCCCAGGATCATTCTAACCGTCGCCATTAGGCTTGGTTCTCGAGAAAGAAGATGTGTTTGAAATAAACTCTCTGAACAGTATGTCACTTTTTGTTTAAAACTCCTTTCTCAAAGAATTTTGCTTACCTGTTTTAGTTAGTGCCTCTCGTTAAATTCAACCGGTTCAATGTTATAAGGAAAAGGTATACTGCCTTGTACCGGAAATTGTGTGAAGGGAATGTGAACACCCCTAACTATTTGTAAAATTTCTTGGTCACTAGTAATTTTGTGCCACTCAGAAATAAGATTATTAATATTGCCAGCCACAAAGTTGCTTACAGTTTGTGTGGTTTTAGAGGCTGCAAGGACTTGTAACGTCTGTGTTTTGACCTCTACTTGGACCCGCCCCTGGGGAAGGGTCTCGGCGAGTTGACGCCTCGGCCTAGTGGCCGTGCGGTGTTGTCAGTCCAGCCTGAGTGAGCGCCCCGCCCCGAAAAGCTGGACCGAAGTTTGAGCCCGGTCTGGTTCCCCTGGTGAACCGTCGTGGACGAAAATCCCCTCGTGACCTTTTGAAACGAGGGGTTTCCTGTTTCTTCTTGCCATCCATGTTTTTGCCACTCTTGGCTGCAGTTCCTACCTCTTTATAGAGGTATTGTAGTTGACCGCCAAACATTTTAGTGTTATCTAAAGGTTTCCCTTTAATCGGCTCTGGAGCGAGAAAGAGCGTAAACTCTTTCCCATCATTATCCGTAATCTTCTTTGAGCGAGCCACTTCTTTGCCAGCATCTGTGCAAACCGACTTGAAGACATTTTCATATCTTCGGTACGACAGGTAATTTACCTGCCGCCGCCAACAATGCAATTCCTTTGTCCATCGTCTTAGCCAAAGACGAGAACTTATTTTCTCTTTGCATTCTATTTGCTACAGGAGCAATAGCTGTTAGGGTACCAAGCACCGCCTTATGCACTGTGTGCAACACACCCTCAAATCTCTTACGGTCATCCGTCATATTGACATCTCGATCCATCTCCTTAATGATGGAGTTGGGAACACCTTTAATGCCTGTTAACTCATCTGCTAACTTGGAAATAATCTCCGCCGGTTTAAACGTGCGGAAATGGCCATTAATGTTCTCACGCATAAGCGTAGTGGTTTTCACACGCTTAGCCTTTGGCTTCTCCACTTTCTTAGCCACTTTGCCTCCAATGGCAGCATAGACACCTTCATACTGTGTGTCTGAGTCTGATTCCGTGGAAGTGGAATCTGTGGACGAATCGGAAGAAGAAGAATCTTTCCTCTTCTTCTTCTTCTTCTTGGACTTGGTCTTCCGCTTTTTGCGAAGTCCAGTCTTCCCCCGTTCCTTGGTGAAATCATCACCAGAAGAAACGATATGTTTCTTCTTCTTCCTCCGATTAGGAGAAGGAGGAGGAGCTTTAAGCTCCATCGCTGAGTCTGTCTCCGAGAAATCCTCAAATGAAGACTCCTCTTGAACACTCGGCATTCGCCGTTTACGAGACACCGGTGGTTTGAGAGCCATAATATGACTCTCCATCGCCGCAAACCCGAGTCTCCCAATTTTGAGCCGCGGCGCCATCAGGCACTATGTCCTCGTCCGCCTCGGAGAGAATATGCGCCCCAGGCTGTGTCGAAGGCACTGCCGACAACACGGGTGAGGAGTCATACTCCTCGTCCAATCCACTCGGAACACGCCCTCGGCTGCTGCTGCACCGCGCTTACTCCGCTTCGTGGCCATCGGGAACTGAAACAAAGATTTTTGGTCAGTCCCGGTATATATATATGTCACAATATGGTTGTTTCAAACTCAATTGGACATCTAGTGGTGTTAGAGAACGTGTTTATACCGTTATAAACACAGGCGTAATAAGCTAAATTTGTGCGTGCGGTTGTGGTGTTCATGCCCAAACCTATGCGGGGGTCGGACCAGTGTATGGCCCGCCCATCCCTCTGTTCCGCACACTTCTCCCACCTGTGACTCACTAAGTCAACAAGTTGGAGAAAATGCTACGAAACTCGGAGAAACGCCTGAAAAAGTTTGTGGGGAGTCTATAAAAGAAACCCAGGAGCATCTCCAACATTACTCTCTATTAGAGTATGAGAGAATTTCCACAGGAGATGAGGCAGAGCCCACATCTCTACCCATAATCACACGGTGACACGGGTGTTGACAGAACCGCTAATGATCGGTTTCGTTCCTTCGAGAAGGAATTCTATCCTTGGTTTTTTATAACCAAATAACTCGTCCAAATGGACCAAAGAAAGTCTAAACTTTCCATAATGATGCTCTAATGCATCATAATTAAGCTAACCACAGTTTTTATTATACTTACTGCGTATTTGCTTGTATGTAGACTAATTTTGCCGGAGCAACCCAACGACACGTTATCCAGTCGTGAGTTGTATATGATAATTGCTGGTACCGGACGTGCTTACCTCTCCCTAGCCTGAGGCTAGCCTGAGGCTGTTTACCGAGGTAAAATAATAGTATATATCGATTACATATTTGATATACCTTATGGCGTAGTGTACCGGACGCGGTGGCCGAATCGGTAGAGTGCAGGCTTCCCATGTGGAAAGTCGGCAGGTTGATTCCCGGTCGAGTCAAAGCCATGACTTACAAAATTGACACCTGGCACTCCCCATTACTAGGATCGGACAAGGACTGGTTAGGTCAATATCAGGATAATGTGACTGAATGGGTCATTGAATCATGGTGCCAATGGCCTGGTCTCCCATTGGGGACGCATTAACAAGTTGCCATGAATGTGCATTGTCTCAAGTCGGTACGCGTCCTGATTTAATTCTAGATGTTGCCAGGATGTAAAACTTCAACAACAAAAAACACCAACAAACCAATGTACTACTAGACATAACTGTGTTTTCTCGTTTGTGGGTTATAATTGTTGGGTTTCAAACACAATGCCAATGCCTATTCCTACACTAGTTTTACAGTGAAGTAGGTCGATTGAACATTAAATGAAACAAGCTAAGCGCTATTACCTTACTAAAGTGCAGAGAATTCGATAGGAATGCTTCTCTATGTGTTCCCTGGACAGATGGCCTCTGTGGGCACCCAGCCATGTTAGCGGGAACCTAATCACTGCTAATTGTTTACACGCGGGGCTTCCCACTCCCATGTGGCTGTGGCTGGTGTGTGCCTGCTCATACAGCGAAGAACTGGGACTGGCATCACGCAGACAGACAACAGACAGACAGGCAGAGAACCAGGCAGAAAGCCACAAAGCTACAGAGACTGGATCCCTACTGGCCTGGCCTCTCCCCTATAGTTGTCAAACATTTGCGCCCTTCTGAGACCAGCCTGTCACCTTCGATGTCCGCCAGAGTCGCACGCCCTCTCCCTCGATACATACTACAACCCCAATCAATGCAGACCCGCCGACAGGAGCTGAGCACCAAGTGTGTTACACCCTTTGTAAGTGTGTTCACTCTCCAACGGCCACTATTCGCGTCTGATTTTATTTGATTTTGTTTGTTGGAGTTGTACAGCCTAGCAACATCTAAGGCGGATACCATTTCGGGGGTGAGAGGTGCTAGCAAAGATTTTGTCGTGGTTGCTTGTTGGAGTTTTACATCCTAGCAACATCTAAGGTCATATCCGGGTGGGTACCGACTTGTGCTGGTGCGTACTCATGGGACCTGTATAGTGCTGCCCCACTGGGAAATCAGGCTGCAGGTACCATGAAATAATGTCACACTCAGTCACATTATCCTGACACTGAGCAAAACCAGTCCTTGTCCCCTCTCATTAATACCAAGTGCCTGGCTAGGAAGCGACAAGTATCAAATTTTAAGTCATTGGTTTGACTCCACCAGGGTTAGAACCCGTGGGTTAGAATCCCACGATCTACCAAAACGGGAGACCGACAATCAGCTCATTAGGTCATCCAGTCTGGTCTGCAATTTCGGGGTCAGAGGTGCTAGTAAAGAAAGACTACTGGTGGTGATGAAATAGTGTGCCTAGAGCGGGAATCGAACCCATATATTTTGCATTCTAGGCCAATATGCTAACCAATGCACCAGCTGGGCTCCATGATGTTACCACCCTACCCCTGGTTACCTGTCTATGCAGCTCCTTGCCTGAGAGGTCAGCGCAGACTACTACACTCATCCCCCGTGAAATTGAAATTGTTTTATGTGATCATTTAATGCTTCCAATTAGTACATACATACAGATAATGTTATTAGGTGCACAGGGCAAGTTCAACAAACATATATAGCGTGTACCATGTACAGGAGCCTGGTCACAGCACCATTGTCACGGGGGTGATGAAAATGGCAAATATTGCGCCCAGGAATAGGAATTTAACCCACTTTTCTTGCAATCTGGGCCAGTGTGCTAATCATTACGCTACCTAGACTGCCTGAGGTCACCACTCTATCCAGGCTTATCTATCTATGCTGCTCCTTGCCTGAGTTTGTTTGTTGTTGTTTTACGTCCTAGCAACATCTAAGTTCATATCAGGACGGGTACCTACTTGTGACAGTGCGCAACCATAGCGACTTTATAGTGCTGCCCCACTGGAAGACCAGACCGCCAGCACCATGACCTGATATCCCACTCAGTCACATTATCCTGACAATGAGCCAACCAGTCCTTGCCCTAAACGTCTGGGCCTGTATGCATGAAGAATTATTTATCGGCCCCGGTGGTAAGGACCGAGTTCCGGGTAGCTATCGCCGGTGGTGAGAAATGGGTCACGGGGTATGTGCGGAGCCAAAGCGCGGAGGCGTTAGCTACCCTAGCAGCGGCGATGTTTTGTTGATATTCGACAGTATGGATAGCGACGTCGATGTGGCGGTGGCGGCGCTTTGTTTTGTGTACATTTGGCGATTTGAGAATATTAATATTACTTTCGGTTCATTTTTGCGGTTAATTTGCTAAATATCACTTGTACAGTATGTAATTCTGTTAAATATGATCACATTGAATAGATTTGGGCCTAATATATTGCTGCCGATGCGGCAGGGTTGGCAGTATGGATATCGACGTCGCTGCGGCGGTGGCGATTTGTTTACTTTACATTCGTCGATTCGACACTATTAATATCGCCGCCAATGCGGCGGTAGCGTTAATAACGGTTCGAATTTAGGGTTAAATTGATAAAATTTCACTTATTGCGTATGTAATTCTGTTCAATATGGTCGCATTGAATAGATTTGGCCCGAGTCGGTCCCTACCACCACCCTTATACCGGCTACGGAGTGGGGGTAGCTTACCCGACTTTTAACTCCCGCGTTTGCATAACACTGGTCCATGCATACCGACTTTTCGCCACTAACCCGGAGATCGCCTCTACCCACAGGTTTGGAGCGCTACCACCGCCCCATGCATACGGGCCCAGGTCCCTTGCCTCAGAGATCAGTGCAGACTAGTGCACTAGGATGCAAAGACTGGACAATCGTGATGGAGCATAATAAGTAAGACATCAGATACAGATACAATAACATAATGAGGGAATTATTATGTACACCAATAGCACCCAATCATATGATAATTTTAGAATAGATTACATTGTTTGAGCTGTATGCTCAGGCCAAGCGAGAAACTCCAAGATCAGGGTTCAGTACATAGGGTGAGGATGTTCCGTTCAGTTGTCTTATGTTCAACAATGAATTTGAATATTTTCGTGAAATTATTTTCGTGAAATTGTTGTGACAGAATGAATAAGTGCTACTGATATTTTCACCGTTAATATGGTATTGGCTGCTGAGTCGGCATTAAAACATCAGCAATCAATCAACCACAGATCCAAGGAATGCCTGAAAAGATTGCATCAGGCAATGTTTTCACACAAAATATCATAAAATGGTGTGAACTAGTTGGTAAGATTAACATTCATAATGCAGTGCAATCTTGCTACACCAGAAACCTATTATTGATCCTATCAGAGTAAATCGATTTGTTATTCAGGCAAGTAAGTATTGGTTAAGTTAGTGTTCAGTACAGTTACCAGCAGTCACTGTATTCCATATATTATATTCATTCCACATCCTATCCATTATTCAAATTACAATTTACATCGCATCACAACAAATGTTCAGTTTTAGAATTCACGGAATTAAATGTCCTCACTCAACCAGTATAGGTACAGGCGACCATTTTACACTCATATCGGAATTCAATGCCACCACATAATATCCTCGTGATCGGGTTAAACGAGCGCATCACGTGACATGGATCTCCCCCGCCCGGCACCAACGAAACGCCCGGCGGGGTGGTGCGGGGTGGGGTTGGGCGGGGCGGGGCGGGGCGGGGCGGGGCGGGGCGGGGCGGGGCGGGGCGGGCGGGGCGGCGGCGGGGCGGGGCGGTGACTGGGACGGGGCGTGGCGGGTGGGGAGGCGTAGGAAGAGTCGGAGGCGCGGGTGGGTGCGCGTCGGCGGGGCGGGGACAGGCGGGGCGGGCGGGCTGGGCGGGAGCGGGGTGGGGCGGGGCGGGGTGGGCGGGGGGGGGGGGGCGGGGGCGGGGGGGTGGGGGGGGGGGGGGGTGGGCATGGCAGTGCAGGGAACTGACGGGTGGAAAGGGGACAGGACTGAACGGAAGTAGACTGGTAGGATGGGGAGGAGAGGGAAGGAGAGGGAAGAAGAGGGGAGGAGAGGGAAGGAGAGGGAAGAAAAGGGAGAAGAGGGAAGAGAGGGTGGAGAGGGGGAGGGGCGGGGAGGAGAGTGGGAGATAGAGAGTGGAGAGGGAGGGGGGGGGAGGAAAGGGACGGGAGCGGAAGGAATGGGGAATGGGGAGGAGCGGGGAGGAGAGAGGAGAGGAGGAGAGAGGAGCGGAGAGGAGAGAACATTACAGGAGAGGAGGGGATGAGTAGATGGGTCTGGGAGAAGAGCAGAGGGGAGGGCAGGGAGGGGGGTAGTAGAGAGGAGGGGTAAGAGGAGGGATAGGAGGGAATGGGAGGGGAGAGAAGGGGAGATGTGGGTATGGGAGGAGAGCAGATGGGGAGAGGATAAGAGGGCAGGGGAAGGCAGGTGCAGGGAAGAGGCAATCCGAGGGGGTGGGAGAGAAAGGAGGGGAGGTAGGAAAGGGGAAAGGGAAGGGTGATTGTAGGACGATTATCAGAGAGCTGGTGCGGCGGGGCGGGGCGGGGCGGGGCGGGGCGGGGCGGGGGGGCGGGCGGGGGCGGGGCGGGGGGGCGAGGCGGGGGGGGGGGCGGGGGGGGGGGGGCGTGGGGGCGGGGCGGGGCGGGGCGGGGCGGACGGGGCGGGGGGGGCGGGGCCGGGGCGGGGCGGGGCGGGGGCGGGGCGGGGCGGGGCGGGGCGGGGGCGGGGCGGGCGGGGCGGGGCGGGGCGGGGCGGGGCGGGGCGGGCGGGGGGGCGGGGCGGGGCGGGGCGGGGGCGGGGCGGGGCGGGGCGGGGCGGGGGCGGGGCGGGGCGGGGCGGGGCGGGGCGGGGCGGGGCGGGGCGGGGCGGGGCGGGGCGGGGCAGAGCACCACCCGACTGGGACCCGGCGTGCAACACGGGGCAGAGGCGTAGGGTGCAGCAATGAGGAGTGGAGGGAATCGAACGTCACCTGACGTAGCCGGCGTCCCCCGGTCAGTTCAATTAGTGGGAAGGCGAAGCGAGGTTAACGTGGTGAGTTGTCAGGTGAGAAGGGTGTGTGCTGTGTGCGTCACCTATAGTTATCTTACTGTGGGATCATCGTGTGCACGGCATCCGGAGACATAGTAGACTGACTCCCAGTATGTCACTTCTGTGTTTGGTTGGATGGTTGTTGGAGTTTAACACTGTGACAACATCTAAGGTCATATCAATATGGGTACCGACTTGTCACAGTGCGTACTCATGGTGACTTTATAGTGCTGTCTCACTGGGAGACCAGGTCACCAGCACCATGACCTGATATCCCACTCAGTCACATTATCCTTACACCAGCCAACCAGTCCTTGCCCTATCCTAATAATGACAAGTGCCTGGCCTAGGAAGCTACAGGTATCAATTGCATAAGTCATTGGTTTGACTCGACCGAAAATTGAACTCCTGATCTTCCTCAAAGGAGGCCTGCGCTCTACCGATTCGGCCACCGCGTCCGATCACATCTGACTCCCAGTATGTCACTTCCGGAATGCCAACATCGGTGTTCAATCAGCTAGTAGTCAGATCCCTGGTCATGCTTGGGGCAGGGTGCATGACACTGCAGCACACTACACGTAGCTACACGCACATACATATGTACCGGACCTAGTATTTTCTATAAAGTTGCATTGTCTGATTGTTTTGAGTTTCTGTCATTTAAACAAAATATATATTGAATTGATTGTTATAATCTACTTTACTTTACTTTGAAGTAACTTTTATTTTAAATAGCTAAGTTTTGAGATATTTGAAGTGCAAACATGTAGAATTAGTTTCAGCAGTAACGTATTCTATTAAAGTGCATCAGTATTCCATTCTGCGTGGCAATACATGCTTAATAAGTGCATCAGTATCTAAGTTAGATATCTAGAATAAATTCTAGAAATTTAATTTTTTTTGAAAATGTGATGCTTTATCAAACTATGCAGCAAGATTAGTTGTTATGGTTGTTGTTTTCTTTGTAAACAAAACCAACAAACAAACACAACCCAAAACCCCTTAAAATGACCTTCCGAATGGGAAGCCTGCGCTCTCACCGATTCACCCACCACATCCAGGGGATGAGATCGAATTCACTACACAAAAATAAAGAATAGCAATGAGGCTATTCTTTTTTTATTTTTGTTGTTGGTACATTAGTTGTTTAAGCAGGGGAAATTTCAGTCACAGAAGACTGGTCTTCCTCATTCCACTGCTCCTTGCCCTATCCTAGTAATGCCGAGCATCTGGCTAGGAAGCGACACGTATCAATTTTTAAGTCATTGGTTTGACTCAACCAGGATTCGAACCCACGATCCTATGATCTACCAACACGGGAGACGGATGCTCTTACTCATTCGGCCATCCCGTCTATCTATTAACTATTGTTGATAAATTATGCATAATTCACATTTAACTCAAAACAAGGGTTCCACACATCCTTACTGAATCCAATCAAAACGAATTATGACCAAAAGGGCATTCATTATAAGCGTAGTTTGTTCAGACATTTTAACTTCTATATGCTAGTTATTTTGAAAGAAGAAATGACTTCAAAAGTGATACTTGTCACTACATAGCCTGGCGATCAGCATTACTTGGATGTGGAAAGAAGCAGTTGAATGAGGAAGACCAATTGCCCGCGATTGAAAGTTCCGCTGCTTAATAAACTACTGTACATAAATACATTTAAAAAAAGATGAAAGGCAAGAAGAAAAGATACTGCACATCATAAGCTTCAGAAGTGACATGTTCTATTAAATTGACTTGGTAGTCCTTCTATAAAACAATATATACTTAATGAGGCACCAGCAGCTAAGTTCTCGATGTTAAATCAAATCCAGGTAAGCGTTTAGCTTTTGGCAATTTGATACTTTCATCGGCCTATGCAGCTTTAATGGGTAGTGGTGTGTTCTGAATGGAGACCTGGGTCATTTCTAGGACATCAGTCACCAGATATAGGTGATATGCATGTTGTAGTGGTGCTATGGCGGATTATTTTCTCGGATTAGCATGGCATTTGCCCTTGTTGGAATTATCCAGGAGACAATGACATTTGTTCCTATTCCTTCATCCTTGTTCAACAGTTATCAAATAACAACCAGCTGTTAGATTATCTATCTAGGTCAATTATGGTAGGCTATGTAGTATTCATGCAGAGCTATGATCACTGATGGGCTTTAATGTTTGTGATGCAAGGCTCAGATGTGCTGGCTTTTCATTTTGATTTAACTTAACGAGTCATCTCAAGTGCTGATTGTTTTATTGCATTTCTCAGGTAGGTTACAGTGTCACGGTTGGTTTCCATTCGGGTGGTCTCAAGATGCTTGGCCGGGAGATTGCCTCATTTCAGTCTGAGATGAGGCAATTCTGAGGGATGAGAACCACTGCCCTTCCACCCACTCTACCTCCAGTGGCTTAATTACAGACTACACCTCGATTACAGACTGCACTAGGATATTGGAATATTCATGAATATAAGTAAATATGTGGATGTGAAAGAGAGCGCATTAGAAGAGCTAATAATTCAACAAAGCTAACAGATGCAATGAATGAATGAAATAACACATCGGATGCAAAGTCAAATTAATGTAGAACACACTGGGAGATAAGTCAAATTAATGTAGAATAACACACTGGGAGATACATCAAATTACTGTAGAATAGCACAATGGGAGATAAGTCAAATTAAGGTAGAATAACACACTGGAGGCAAAGTCAAACTAATGTAGAACATACTGGGAGATAAGTCAAATGAATGTAGAATAACGCAATGAGAGATAAGTCAAATTAATGAGGAATAACACACTGGAGGCAAAGTCAAATTAATGTAGAATAACACACTGGGAGATAAGTCAAATGAATATAGAATAACACACTGGAGGCAAAGTCAAACTAAAGTGGAATAACACACTGGGAGTTAAGTCGAATTAATGTAGAATAACACACTGGTAGGAAAGTCAAATTAATGTAGAATAACACACTGGTAGCAAAGTCAAACTAAAGTGGAATAACACACTGGTAGCAAAGTTAAACTAAAGTGGAATAACACACTGGTAGCAAAGTTAAACTAAAGTAGAATAACACACTGGTAGCAAAGTCAAACTAAAGTGGAATAACACACTGGTAGCAAAGTTAAACTAAAGTGGAATAACACATGGGTAGCAAAGTTAAATTAAAGTGGAATAACAAATGAGTAGCAACGTTAAAGTAAAGTAGAATAACACAGTGGTAGCAACGTTAAACTAATGTAGAATAACACACTGGCAGCAAAGTTAAACTAAAGTAGAATAACACACTGGTGGCAAGGTTAAACTAAAGTAGAATAACACACTGGTGGCAAGGTTAAACTAAAGTAGAATAACACACTGGTAGCAAAGTTAAACTAAAGTAGAATAACACACTGGTAGCAAAGTTAAACTAAAGTAGAATAACACACTGGCAGCAAAGTTAAACTAAAGTAGAATAACACACTGGCAGCAAAGTTAAACTAAAGTAGAATAACACACTGGCAGCAAAGTTAAACTAAAGTAGAATAACACACTGGCAGCAAAGTTAAACTAAAGTAGAATAACACACTGGTAGCAAAGTTAAACTAAAGTAGAATAACACATGGGGTTGTGATAACAACTGGAGCAAAGTTAAATAAAGTGAATACAACTGGAGCAAAGTTAACTAAAGTAGAATAACACACTGGGCAAGTTGTGATAACACACTGGAGCAAAGTTAAACTAAAGAGAATAACATACTGGAGCAAAGTTAAACTAAAGTAGAATAACCTGGAGCAAAGTAAACTAAAGTAGAATAACACTGGAGCAAGTTAAACTAAGTAGAATAACACTGGAGAAAGTTAAACTAATGTAGATAACATATGGAGCAAGTTAAACTAAAGTGAATAAATACTGGAGCAAAGTTAACTAAAGTAGAATAACAACTGGGCAAAGTTAAACTAAAGTAGATAAAACTGGCAAAGTTAACTAAGTAGATAACATATGGAGCAAGTTAAACTAAAGTGAATAAAACTGGCAGCAAAGTAAACTAAAGTAGAATAACACACTGGCAGCAAAGTAAACTAAAGTAGAATAACATACTGCAGCAAAGTTAACTAAAGTAGAATAACACACTGGCAGCAAAGTTAAACTAAAGTAGAATAATTACTGGAGCAAAGTTAACTAAAGGTTGGTTGTGTTGGAGCAGTTAACTAAGTAGAAACACTGGGCAAGTTAACTAGTGAATAACACATGGGCAAGTTAATAAGTAGAATAACAGAATAACACACTGGAGCAAAGTTTAACTAAAGTAGAATAACACCTGGCAGCAAAGTTAAACTAAAGTAGAATAACACACTGGTAGCAAAGTTAAACTAAAGTAGAATAACACACTGGCAGCAAAGTTAAACTAAAGTAGAATAACACACTGGTAGCAAAGTTAAACTAAAGTAGAATAACATACTGGCAGCAAAGCCAAACTAAAGTAGAATACATACTGGCAGCAAAGTTAAACTAAAGTAGAATAACACCACTGGCAGCAAAGTTAAACTAAGTAGAATAACACACTGGCAGCAAAGTTAAACTAAAGTAGAATAACACCTGGCAGCAAAGTTAAACTAAAGTAGAATAACACACTGGTAGAAAGTTAAACTAAAGTAGAATAACACACTGGCAGCAAAGTTAAACTAGAGTAGAATAACACACTGGCAGCAAAGTTAAACTAAAGTAGAATAACACACTGGCAGCAAAGTTAAACTAAAGTAGAATAACATACTGGCAGCAAAGTTAAACTAAAGTAGAATAACACACTGGCAGCAAAGTTAAACTAAAGTAGAATAACACACTGGCAGCAAAGTTAAACTAAAGTAGAATAACATACTGGCAGCAAAGTTAAACTAAAGTAGAATAACACACTGGCAGCAAAGTTAAACTAAAGTAGAATAACACACTGGCAGCAAAGTTAAACTAAAGTAGAATAACACACTGGCAGCAAAGTTAAACTAAAGTAGAATAACATTCCAGCAAAGTTAAACTAAAGTAGAATAACACACTGGCAGCAAAGTTAAACTAAAGTAGAATAACACACTGGCAGCAAAGTTAAACTAAAGTAGAATAGCACACTGGCAGCAAAGTTAAACTAAAGTAGAATAACAGACAGGTAGCAAAGTCAAACGATAACACACCGAATGGAATCTCTGGCAATCAATAATGTTTGGTTCTGACCTTCGCAAGGTCATAAGATAAGATATCGGCAGTGGTTAGCGCCACATTATTCTAGGTCAATGGGAAAGGATAGCTGTTCTTTGCAGACTGCTTTTTAAATCGTTCGAATTGCAGTCTTGATTCTAAACATCAGAACAGCTTCAGTTTGTGGACTTTTTAGTGATCTCATATATATATCTTGTCATTAATAAAGGATTGGCTATGGCATCTCCGACCTTCCCTATCCTTGATCCAGGCTATGGAGTTTGTCTTGTTAGAACGAAAGTTAAAATGGGTTTCATGTCGGCCATTATTATTTACTGAGGCAAACCCATTCACGGTGAAAAATAAAAGCGACAAACAGAAGATGTAATCACACTTTGTGCCCTGTAATCTGCATCTGAATTAATATAGCTCATGCTGAAATAAGTACCTGGGCAATACAACACAGAAGAGCCATTTACCGGTTCAATGTTAAAACAAATGAATGGGACAATGGAGAAAACTGTTCCCACACTCAGGATCTTCACAGACGTTAAAGGCGCAGTAACACGACCAACACAACTTTACTTATTCACAATTATCCGGATCGAATATCACAGGGCACAAGTTAGGTACTTGAAACAATCTATTTTCTAAGAATTATGAAGGGATCAAACCATGATCTGAGGGTATATATTGTTAAGCTGCCGCTATTAAGTGTATCCAGTAATGCAGGGTAGGACGTAATGTTACAGACTTGGGAAGTAATGCAAACCCGACTATGCTTTGAAATACATCTTTAACCGGACACGGTCGAGAGCAGCCTTTCCATGCTGAAGGTTGGGAGTTTGAATCCCTGCCGAGTCAAACCAATGACTGATTAGTTCAGAATCAGGATAATCTGACTGAGTGGGATATCAGGTCATTGTGGTGGGGGTCTCGTCTCCCCGTGGGGCAGCACTATAAAGTCACCATGAGTGCGCACTGTCCCAAGTCTGTGCTCGTCCTGATATGGCTATAGATGTTGCTAAGACGTAAAACCCCAACAAACAATAATTAAAGCTTTTGGAGTATGCCTTATAACTGATGTAAGTCCACTCTTCTCTGTGTGATGTCACAGAAGTACTATTAATATCAATTAGGTACACATATTCTAACGGTATTGGGCAGACCAATCACAACCTACTGCACCATATCTAAATGTGATCTTTTATTTAGATAAATATAATATTCACGGAAGGAATACATGGTAAAATCACGTGACCAGGTCTTTAAGTACTGGCATATATGGATTTCTAATTTGCATCAAATCACACTGAGTGTGGTGGATAATGAAATACGGCTGCTTTATGATCAGTTGGTTTGTTGTTGGAGTTTTACATACTGGCAACATCTAAGTTCATATCAGAATGGGCACCGACTTGTGACACTGCTCATGCATGGTGACTTTAGAGTGCTGCCCCACTGGCAGACCAGACCACCAGCACCATGACCTGATATCCCACTCAGTCACATTATCCTGACATCGAGCCATCCAATCCTTTCCCTATCATAGTAATGCCGATCACCTGGCTCGGAATCAACAAGTATCAATTTTAAAGTCATTGATTTGACTCGACCAGGAACCAAACTCTCAACCTTCCACACGCGAAGCCCACGCTCTAGAGATTCGGGAGCAGCACCCGGTGCTTTATGACCAACACCGAGCTATCATCATATTAATGAGGCTTGATTTGGTTTATGTCCTAAGCCTGTCAATGCACGAGGGTGTCTTCTATAAAGCATCTGGCCTAGGGGCTTACCAGAGGTGGATTTGGTTTACTAAGATAACATAACTGCTGTCCAACTCACGGACCACCTTGGTGTAAATGTGATAATGTGATTCTAGTTAATCAAGATTTAGTAGACAATTCTCAATAAGTAGGTGTAGATGAGGGGAGGTAGTCCCAATATCGGATTGGAGAAAGGAGCGAAATGAACGTCATAGATAGGGTGGGTACATTCTCTTGTTCACCCTTTGAAATATGTATAATTAATTATCCTAATAATAATAAGGATCCAATATTACAATTGAGTTACATGAAAAACTATCACTTTTATGAAGGCAACCACAGTAATTCATTGTCGATGTTGGCTTCAACATGAGTAATTGAACAACGTAAACTCGCATAGATCTTCCCCGTAACCAAGGACGCTCTTTCATGGCGGCGGCTACCGTAGCTCAGAAACACTATTCCTTGTATCTAACCAAAACGCCATCTAGCGGGTATTCGTATATTTAATACATCCAAGTAACCATGGTGACTTCTCAGCCACTACTGTGTGGTAAGATAACACCAACACTACAACTGGCCAGCATTGAAAACAAACCTGGGGACCCGGGCTTATCTGCTATGGACAGTATAAATACAGCCTCAATAAAAACAATTTTAAAAAAAGCGTTGCCGCCACCTAGCAGAATTTCTTATAATGTCAAAGTAACCATGGGTGCGACCGTGGCACCATCTATCAATTTCAGACTTCACTAATAACTTCCACGACCCCTATCGGCGTCAAAAGCTTTGCACCTCGTTTGCTGTTACCCCGTGAGTCCGAACCCTGGATCCGTCCCTGTTTCACAACGAAAACGAGACGAAGCATCGCGCAATTTCCATTATGCACAACACAGTCGGCCCGCAGCGCCACACGTGCACAGCGGACGCTTCAATAACTACCCGAGCCCAGTTCTTGCTCACAACTCGTGTGCCGAGCATCCCCGCAGCGCAAAACCCTGTTTGTGTTAAATGAACATGGCTACACTAGTAAACAGGATGTTCCACACCTGTAAACTGAGAAAAGGAAGTGCACCCCCCCCCCCCCCAGCTCCTTGCATCCCTACCACGACACACTGGGTGAATGTGTTACTCGTAACTTCTCAGAGACATGATTGATGGTTCCTCTGCACTAGAGACATAGATCTGAAACCTGGCTTAAAGTTCCATAGTCCCATAAAAGCCTCACATTTTTTGTGTAACTGAAAGAACCCATCTAGATTTGATCTTTCATATCGAGCTTGGATACTGATGCAGTCATTTAGTTGTAGTTGGGGCTTTTATTTTTTAAATGAATTGTATTCACATATATATTTTGTCAGTACCGTAGCAAGTGTTACAGGTATCTAGGTATTTACAGTTTCTTTGTCTACATGGTCTATAGAGTTACTTGAAGCTGCATAGAAGGAATAGAATTTCACTGAAAGTGCAGTAGTCTGCACTGACCTCTCAGGCAAGTAGCCACATAGGCAGGCAGGTATGGATAGGGTGATGACATCAGGGATCCTACGTGGTGAAATGGTTAGTACACTAGCCTGGAATCCAACTCAAGACGCAATATTTCTCATTTTCATCAGCCCCACGATGTAATCATATCATACAATATTTGATAATGCTCGATCTATTATATGGGGCTGAGAAAAATATGGCAGGAACTATCGGAGTATGAATCTTTAACTGAGCTCCCTAACTCCCCCGCTTTCCCACCTTCCTACTGATACCACGATGGTTCGGGTTACTGGTAGAATAATGATGAACCATGCGGAGATAGGTAGACTTTTCTCACCCCGCAAATTGGCGAAAGCTAAATCTCTCCCATCCACAGTATATAGGGGGAGCAACGGTTGCCAATGCAAGGATGACAAATGTCACATTTCCAGCGAATTTCCGGTGTTTTTGATGTCGGGCTTTTTGTTGTGTTTACAAATTCAATCTAATCCGTGTCATTCTTATACTTGGTTAGCAACAACGTTCTATCATATACTTAGCACCACTATATAAAGGGTAGAATATATATATTAGTATAGCACCAGACAGGATGGCCGAATGAGTAGAGTGTCCGTCTCATGTTTTGGGAGATCGGGAGATCCGAACCCATGAGTTTGTAGGTTCGAATCCTGGTCGAGTCAAACCAATGACTTAAAAATTGATACTTGTTGCTTCCTAGCCTGGTGCTCGGTATTTTTAGGATAGGGCAAGGACTGGTTGGCTCAGTGTCAGGATAATGTGACTGAGTGGGATATCAGGTCATGGTGCTGGTGGCCTGGTGTCCCAGTGGGGCATCACTATAAAAGTCACCATCAGTGCGCACTGTCACAAGTCGGTACCCGTCCTGATATGACCTTAGATGTTGCTAGGACGTAAAACAACAACACACTATATATTAGTATACACACAGCATCTTAATAAGCAACAACTATATGTATATATAGTTTGTTGGGGCTTCATGTCCTAGCGATATCTATCAGAACGAGCACTGACTTCTGGCAGTGCACCCTCATGGCGACTTTACATAGTGCTGCCCCACTGGGTGGGAGATCAGGCCGGGCTGGC
Source organism: Branchipolynoe longqiensis (assembly GCA_030323885.1). Classification (NCBI taxonomy): domain Eukaryota; kingdom Metazoa; phylum Annelida; class Polychaeta; order Phyllodocida; family Polynoidae; genus Branchipolynoe; species Branchipolynoe longqiensis. The sequence continues at coordinate 73,346,489 of CM059188.1, forward strand.
AGCATGACCAAATATCCCACTCAGTCACATTGTCCATGATGTGCGCAACATGGGTAATTGAATGAACGAGACTGTGAATCTCAGTAGATTAGGGCACCATGGCGCCGACTATATTCTATTCTTAGAACTAATAACTTTGGCCGCTGATCGACGCGCCATCTACATGATACTTCTTGAACTACGCAGTTAGATTAAAATCAGACTGGTGGCGACATCTATATTCACTTTTAGAACTAAAATGGCCGCCGATTGACGCGCCACCTATAGTGATTTCCAGTCAAAGCCGATGACGTGGCACTGGAGATATTCACTTCGACCAGACTTTTCAAACCGAGAGGACGTACTTCTGCCGCCCAGATTTGGATTGTAACTGGAGCGAGCATGACGGTTGAAAAAATCCAAGAACATTAGGTCGAAGTCAGTGGCATCACCCCATGAATCTACGCCGTAAAGCTAGCCTTGCTCAAGTCAAAAAATGGATTGGACGCGAGGCACGGTGAGACGAAAGTGACAAAAACAAAATGGACGTGACAAGAAAGCCTGCAGGCGGCCATGACAGCATGCTTGACGGATCGATATGGAGGCGATCGCTTAAACCGACAAACCATTGCTCCTCTGCGGTACAATCGGCTGAAACCTACTATCACCAGCAAGTGGAAGCGACAAAGTACGCTGAGCGACGGAAATGCAGGTATGGTGGGCTTCGCTGGCGGAGTGCTCGGGTCACGATACGAGGAGGCGGCCATGACAGCACGCTTGACAATCACAATGTAGGCGATCGGTTAAACCGACAGGACATCGCTCCTCCACGGTACAATCGGCTGAAATTTCTTCTGATGCTGGCCGATGGCTTGAGCGATGGAATTGTCACAACCGTGGGTTCGAATCTTGTTCACTCGATCGCTGGGGGCATCGGAGGCGTGCCGGTGGAGAGGAGGACGTGTTATCTACGACGCAGTTTTTCTCCGAGCCGGCGGCATGCTGACGTCATGCTGCAAGGAGGCGGCCATGACAGCATGCTCGACGGATCGTTAAGGAGGCGATCGTTTGAATCGACATGCCAAATGGATGCGAGGAGCAACCCTGTGGACGTAGGATTAATCGTGGCGCTGGCTACAGTACAAAACCAAATTGACGATCTCAAAACTGACATTGGTGCATGTATCGATGAACCGCATGAAGCACGTAGTGAAAGAGGGTTTGTGACGTCATGCCACGTGGAGGCGGACATGACAGCATGCTCGGTATTTCATGGACACAATCGATCGGAGCGACCCCCGGAGACACTACAACATGGTCAATGCACCGATACAACGTCGATGCTATGGACCTCATGGACGTGGTCTGGCTACTTCGCAAAAACGGTTGGACTTATTAAGGTCGGGATTGGTGCTCGGATCGCTGGCCATGAAGTCCTGAGTGCCAATGTTGGCACCCAATAACAAGATGAAGGTAAACGAGTCAGCTTTCCTCCTTGGAACTGGATCTGAACACCCAGTGTTATAAGGGAGGAAAAACAGAAAGTAACAATTTCTGACAATTTTATCATATACCCAGACCCTTCATTTGTTAAATGCCAATGCATAGATGGTGTTGGTGGTGATACTATATAGTCACTGACCGACCATACAAGATATGAATGACATGGCCGCAGGGAAAGCTCCCTCCGTCTAAAACCTCATCTCGAATGCTGACATCAGCAAACTGCATATACAACCGCCAGTGCTGATATTACAGAAATGGTGACCAACATCAAGAACCAAAAACACAAAAAGTCAAGTAACAAAAGCTGACACTCCACATTCTAATTCTTAACTTGACATCAGTGAACCTCACATGCAATCGACAGCGTTGACAGTACAGGAATGGTGACCCACATCAAGAACACAAAACTGACACTGCATAGAAGCAACCGGTTCCCATGCTATGTTGATGTACTCGTAGAACAAAGTGACCAGGCTTAAGTATACATAGCCACACCAAAGTCACGAGTATAGCAACCTCCTGGACAAGAGCTGAATTTGTCTGAAGACCATGTCAAAGGCTGATAGACCATATTCTAAGATGGCAATTCAAAAAGTGCTCTGCTTTCTTGTTGTATCTCATAAGCTTAATAATGCTACCAAGCCGTATCACCATGGCGCTCTTCTAACAATTAAAGTGCAACCTCACTAGGCACACGATATAACAAGATATTCTTTTATCTCATAAGCTTAATGAGATACCAAGCCTTATCAACATGGCGCACTTAGGCATTGCTTGATGGACAAAGCTGACAACCCACATTATAATGACATTGCATTGAAATAACCGGTCCCCGCACGCTGTTGATGCACTCGTAGAACAAGTGACCCAGGCTTAAGTATACATAGCCACACTGAAGTCACGAGAATGGCAACTTCCTACACAAATTTGTTTGCAGACCATGTCAGAAGCTAACAAATCACAATCTGAGACGAAAAGGCCTACAATGCATAAGAATCACATAAAAATGTCTAATGACCCTGCATGGAAACGGCTCTCCGTACACTGTTGATGTACTCGCAAAACAAGTGACAAAGGCTTAAGTATACATAGCCACTCTAGAGTCACGAGTATAGCGACATCCTACACGAAAGCTGAATTTGTCTGGAGACCATCTCAAAAACCCACAGCTCGAGGCGATAAATCTGGTTGTCGCCCTTAAACATCTCTCTCCACATCAAGCGCACAAATACACCATCGCAATAAACACAGACAATGCAACCTCACAGCAAGGGCTCAGTTCCGGGGCAGGTTGCGAACCTGTCATCTGTGCCTGTGCCCGGGAGATCTGGCACGAAGGAGTACCGACATTCTTGTCCGACACAAACCAGGAATGGACATCATTCTCCTGATGCTCTAAGTTGTAGGTGTCTCGACTTGCGTGCAAGGAGTCTAGCCAGAGACTTGTTGCTGAGGCCGGCCTGGAATCGGTGATTGTGACACATGACAATGCTTTGACCCCTAACCTGTAACCTGGGATCGATATTTAAATTTGTTGCCTTCTCTCCCCAGGTTACTCACAACGTCACCATCAGCGGCTTCTTGATGCCATTAAGGCGGGGCTGGCGATTTGGACCTGGAGGAATAAGGCAGCCCAGGCAAGGGAATACTACTGGTGCTAGCTACTATCATCGCACACTTCTCCGACAGACTAACCTTTCCTAAATTTGGCAGCTCTGACCCTGGCCACTATCTTCGGGCCAAGGATTTGAGGCTAACCGCAGTGGGCATCAATGTCCGAGTCCGGTAATCAAAACAATACAAGTCATCGTCTCCAAGAGACATTTCTCGTTCCGGCGATAACTGGATCGCCCTACTGTCCACATCAAGCGTGGAAGGATTACGTGTCCAGGACACCACTTCACCCCGATGGCCCTGCCTTCCTGACTACCAACGGATCACCTCTACGCGCAACCGCGTTGCCTGACACCATACGACTGGCCCTGTCCATGGCAGGTCATCCGGCCCCAGCGGCAATGACACTGCATAGTCTGAGACAAGGTGGTGCACAAGCCTGTGCTCTGCAACGATCGTCAATCAGCAACATCAAACAGTTGGGTCATTGGACCACTGACGCAGTGCATGATTATGTACCAAGGCAGTTGGTTTCATCGGCTCCCAGGACACTTGCTCTATTTTTTGGTTAAGTGCCTGTAATCCTTGAAATATCTAAGGTCATCTCATCATGAAAGAGTAATGTAACAAGCTAAGATAGAAAGAATTAAAGTTGCCACTTTATACTACTGTCTCGTTCTGTTTTCAATTGTCCATGATGTGCGCAACATGGGTAATTGAATGAACGAGACTGTGAATCTCAGTAGATTAGGGCACCATAGCGCCGACTATATTCTATTCTTAGAACTAATAACTTTGGCCGCTGATCGACACGCCATCTACATGATACTTCTTGAACTACGCAGTTAGATTAAAATCAGACTGGTGGCGACATCTATATTCACTTTTAGAACTAAAATGGCCGCCGATTGATGCGCCACCTATAGTGATTTCCAGTCAAAGCCGATGACGTGGCACTGGAGATATTCACTTCGACCAGACTTTTCAAACCGAGAGGACGTACTTCTGCCGCCCAGATTTGCCGTCCCACCCACCCAACTAATATGATGTATCAATAGGGTTAAGTGCCTGTAATCCTTGAAATATCTAAGGTCATCTCATCATGATGGGTACCGTGTAAACAAGTGAAGTGGTCTGCACTGACCTCTCAGTAACAAGTGTAGGGTCTGCACTGACCTCTCAGGCAAGTAACCACATAGACAGGTAGGCGTGGGGAGTGTATTGATATCAGGGAGCATAGATGGTGTAATGGTTAGCACACTGTCCCGGAATGCAAGAGATGTGAGTTCGAGTCCCGCTCTAGGCGCAGTATTTCCCATTTTCATCACCCCCATGACACTGGTTGCAGTGATCAGGATCCTGTACAAGCTTTGCGCTGTATGGTTGTTGAACCTACCCTGTGTATGTATGTGTTAGTGCATTGCCTGTATGTATGTAATTGTAAGCATTACAAGACTTACAATTCCAGGGGGACGAGTGTAGTGGTCTGCACTGACCTCTCAGGCAAGTAACCACATAGACAGGTAGGCGTGGGGAGTGTCTTGATATCAGGGAGCCTAGGTGGTGTAATGGTTAGCACACTGGCCCGGAATGCAAAGAGATGTGGGTTCGAGTCCCGCTCTAGGCGCAGTATTTCCCATTTTCATCACCCCCATGACACTGGTTGCTGTGATCAGGATCCTGTACAAGCTTTGCGCTGTATGGTTGTTGAACCTACCCTGTGTATGTATGTGTTAGTGCATTGCCTGTATGTATGTAATTGTAAGCATTACAAGACTTACAATTCCAGGGGGACGAGTGTAGTGGTCTGCACTGACCTCTCAGGCAAGTAACCACATAGACAGGTAGGCGTGGGTAGTGTGTTGATATCAGGGAGCCTAGGTGGTGTAATGGTTAGCACACTGGCCCGGAATGCAAAGAGATGTGGGTTCGAGTCCCGCTCTAGGCGCAATATTTCCCATTTTCATCACCCCCACGACACAAGCTAAGATAGAAAGAATTAAAATTGCCACTTTATACTACTGTCTCGTTCTGTTTTCAATTATCGTGACATTGGTCTAACCAGTCCTTGCCCTAGCCTAATAATGCCGAGTGGCTGGCTAGGAAGTTGTAAGTATTGACTTTGTAAGTCATTGGTTTGACTTGACTGAGAATCAACCTCCCGATCTCCTGCACGGAAGGCCTGCGCTCTATCGATTCGGCTACTGCGTCTGGTCTATCATCAACAAGAGAGACTTGTGTAAATAATTGTCATCATGCGTGGCCCAAAAAGAGCCGATTAGTGCTGACGAATCATCAATTTTGAAGAATATATAAAAAGTGTAATCACAAAATACAGTTGTATCACACAATATGGCACCAAGTCAAATTCATCGGACTATTAATATTAAGACTTGAATTGAGTTGAAATAAAATGTGACTCAAAACTTGTTTTATCACAAAGGAAAGATTAAACACAAAATATGGCAACAAGTCAAAATCATATGACTATTATTAATATAAAGACTTAAAATGAGTTAAAATAAAATGAATGAGACTCAACCTCTGGAGTATAAACACATACTTTATGGCAACCAGTGGCCTATAATTGGTTCATCAAAGATTGTCGTATGGGCTGTCCTATTTGTGGGAAAGTGCATATAAAAGACCTCTTTCTGCTTATCGAAAAGAGTAGCCTATGCGGCGGCAGCAGGTTTCCTCCACAAAGAAATATATATGTCACAATGACCATATGTTTGACATGCACTCACCGATGATGCTTTAATGGCGTTGTTAAATAAAACAACTTTTCATACTTGATGGCATCCCATTGTCTACAGATTACTTCGCCCACGGAAGGTCACACCGACGGATTCCATAGCGACCCAGTGGTCACGCACCAATGACGTCATTGCCGTGAGGTCATGTCAGACGCGGAGTGTGGGAAAGGTGCACACATGAGTGGACGCTAATGACCTATGCGATACGTGCGCATATTCTCTGCGACTACAGGAGGGGTTGTCATTAAAGGCTGAAGCACCTGATTATTCACATGGTTTCGTGCGTAGTTTCCAGTTCTGTACAATAGTCATATTGTTGTTGGCTTGTTTGGGTGTTACATCGGAGCAACATCTAATCACATCAGGATGGGTACTGACTTGTGACAGCCCCTCTTTGGTTGATTGGGGTTTATATCCTGGCAACAGATAACGTCATATACGGATGGGTACTGACTTGTGACAGTGTACAGTCATGGCGACTTTATAGTGCTCCTCCTGTGGGAGACCAGGTCACAAACAACATGACCCGATATCCTACTCAGTCATATTACCCTGATTGGGAGCTAACCAGTCCTTGCCTTATCCTACTATTGCCAAACACCAAGATATATAGCACACAATCTACATTTTGTACGTTGACTCGACAAGGATTTGAACTCTCTACGTTCCACACAGGAAGTGCCGACTTGCCGACTCGGTCACCGCGTCCGGTGCAACTAGCCTGTGATGCTGCGCACTCTAATACAGTAAAACCTCTCTAAATCGATATATGGGAGGGGTCGATTTGTGGAGGGGTCGATATAGAGAGGTTTTATTGTACATTATTTGACACGCGCATCCCTAAATAACAAATCACACATGTGCTTCAACTACCATATGCATCAGTCAATCACACGTCGCAAATGTGGTACAACCACCAAGTTCTGAATCACTCAATCACAATTCGCACATGTGATACACAAGCACATGCTGCACTAGATAAAAGATTCACCCGGTACTTGTAGTACACGGGTGAACGTCAACGTAGTCTAAATACGGGTGAAAATAGCTTTAGTATTGAACCTGAACTAGAAACTGTGGCTCCAGTATCAAATGGCTACTTATATCGGCACAGATTTGGTGAAATGGGAGAGAATGCAAAAAGACAAGATGGCGGCCGCAGAACGCCGTCGATTTCACTTTTAAATCTTATTAAACTAGATGTATTATATTATATTTTTTCAACTCAAAAGTAGCGGGCTAATAATAAAACAGATGTAAAGAATAATTGTTGCTTCTTAGTTTGTGAAATTAGGCTCTCAATTCTTTGACCCGTTTTTTCGCCAGCTTTTACATAAGGTTGGTATGCAGCAGTACGGGGTGAATCTTGTATCTAATGCTGCACCTGTTCACGCCCCCTCATGCACACACCCCACACACTCTGACGGCCACCTCGCGTGACACAACTCCACAACTCCAGGCCATACTGCAGGTATGTCCACTGAACACAAATCTAAACACAATGCACGTGGGTGGGGGGAGGGGGTGCACTGTGCGCCGTGTTTACATGGCTGCCACAAGGCCTGTCGGGAAGGCACCCTCCTACCCCCGGCCGGCACGCCCTCTGGCGGCAATCTCACAACTAAATCCTCTACAAACTGCCACTGTGTGAACAGGTACAAAGCTGGCCTTGTTAAGTTTGTCTGTGTAGCGCTGGTGGGATTTTTGCGCAGATGGCGTCAGTAAAACTAAAAGCGTCCAGTGCTCTTCGCCCCTGTGGGTGGTGGTGGATGGCGAGGGTGGGGGTGGGGGAGTGGGGGAGGGGAGTTGGTTCTTAGAGTTTTACGTCCTGGCAACATCTAAGATCATATCAGGACGAGTATCGACTTGTGACAGTGCACAGTCATGTCAACTTTATAGTGCTGTCCGACTGGGAAATCAGGACATCAGCAACATGACCCAATATCCCACTCAGTTACATTATCCTTCCTGACATGGAGCTAAGCCAGTCCTTGCCTTATCCTATTAATGCAGAGTGCCAGGCTAGGAAGTGATAAGTATAAATTTGACAAGTCATTGGTTCGACTCAACAGGGAACCGAACTCCCGACCTTCCACACGCAAGGCCCACGCTATTCCGAGAGGGATGGTTGATGGGTGGGGTGGGTGGTCGCCTTGGGGGCAGTTGGCATCAGTTTCCACCTGTTCCAAATGACCAGAACAAACTTTAAAACTATAGTTTTAGGATTTGGCCTCGGGCTAAAAGTGCATAAAACAAGGGAGTGTGATGGGTGGGTGGTGGTAGTGGAGAGCGGGGAAGGCATGCGTGTGTTAATTGAATAACAACTATGGCGCGCCGTTTGACTCGCATTGGCGATTTTGTATGGGATTAATTAACAGGTTTTAAAAATAGCCTCATTAATATAAAACAGATCTAATTCTGAGTAGAAATTCACCGTGCAGTATGCTTTGTGAAAAATGTTTGATAAATGAGTTCCACCATTACCCTCTCAGCTAATGGCAATGACAATAATTAATGTGGGAAACAGTCCCTTGTGCATGCTCTATGAGAAATGTAATAATTAATCACTGGTTATTAGGGAAATGGCTAGACATAGCTAATTGCAATATTTATTACCCGAATGATTGAATAAAGCAAATCTCATCACTTACTAACAAAACTGCCCATATCAAAATGCACTTCTTATTACCCATACCGCTGAACATAATAAATCGAAATGCATAAATGCCTAAAGTGGCTGAAGATATCAGGTAACATAGTTTATTATCCATACCACTGATCACACAAAACCAAACTGAGTATTACGCACACAACTGAACATACCAAATGGACCTATTCATTACCCATACAGTTGAACATACCAAAACCATAGAGCTTATTACTAAACTACCTCTCAATGCCAAACCGATTTGTGTATTACCCATACAACTGAAATACCAAGCATTACTACTTATTATCCAACTGACTGAAACATACCAAATTCCACTATTTATTACCCAAACAACTGAACATACCAAATGACATGATTTATTAGCCATACTGCTGAGCATAACAAATTACACTATTTATTACCCATAGTGCTGAACATACCAAATCACATTATTTTTACCCATACAGCTGAACATAATGCTTAGTAATAGTACCCAACTCGCACAACATACCAAACCGCACCGTTTATTATGCTCACAGCTGAACATACCAAATTACACTATTTTTACCCATACAGCTGAACATAATGCTTAGTAATAGTACCCAACTCGCACAACATACCAAACTGCACCGTTTATTATGCACACAGCTGAACATACCAAATTACACTATTTTTACCCATCATCATCATCATCATCATCATCATGCTGTCGGTCGCAATGCGACAAAGACTGCTTTCATTACTTGACTGCCCCTCTCCACATTTCATGAAAGCTGCCTGCAAAAGAGTTGAAGAGCTGCTGGCTTTTGCAAGTTACCAGCGGCACTCTCTCGGGGAGCAAATAGAGGTTTCAGATTGGCAAGAACATGTCAAGACAGGTGCAAAACTATTTGTCCCTGCAGTGGCTGGTCGGGAGATGTTGGGAGTTCCATACATCAACTGCCCTTAATGCTGCCACAGTGACATGATTTTCTGTTCAGGGTTTGCTCCCTTAGCCTTCGGTTCTGTCAAGACCCTGTACCACAA